>APFE031062261.1:149149-356649 GCA_000404065.3 Pinus taeda | reverse complement strand
AGGAATTTGAAATGTGAATTGTTGATCCAGAATCAATCCCCCAGGTGTTAATATTGACATTAACCATATTGGATTTATAACAAACAAACGAGATTGGATTACCTTTGTTCGCAAGCCATTTCTGAAATTTGGCGTATTCCTTCTTCATGTGTCCCTTATTTTTACAGAAGAAACACTTGGAATCCTTCTTGATATCGGCTTGGGGAGGTACTTTACCTTTCCCTTTCCGATTGGCTTGAGATTTGCCCTTTCCTCGCGTTGCCAGCATTGCACTTTCTCCCAGTTCCATCACTAGTCTCTCTTCATCTTGAACACACATAGTCAATAGTTCATTAATTGACCATTTATCCTTATGTGTGTTGTATGAGATTTTGAAGGGTCCGTATTGGTGCGAAAGGGCGTTCAGAATGTAGTGCACCAGGAAAGACTCTGATATTTCAACCTCAAGTTTCTTCAATTAAGCCACAATGTCCCTCATTTGCACGATGTGCTCGCACACACCTTTCACATTGGTGAGCCTTAGAGATGAGAACTTCATGATTAAGGTGCTTGCTAGTGCCTTGTCTGAAGTGACGAATTGATCATCAATGGCTTTCAGCAAGCCTAAGACCTTTTCATGCTGATCAACAGAACCATGAATACCAGCTGAAGTTTTAGTCTTAATGAACATCATGCTTAGGCGATTAGATTGTTCCCATCGTTCATAAAGCGTGATGTCTGCTGCAGTGCTGGTATTAGTGAGTGCCGATGGTTCTTCTTTCCTAATAGCATAGTCTATGTCCATCCACCCCAAATGAAGGATAACTCTCTCCTTCCAGACCTTATAGTTATCTCCCTTAAGTTCAAGGATATCACAACAAATTTCAGAAAAATTTGCAGGTTGTACAACTGCATAAAATTAAAGATTACATGCTTATGTTAAAATTGAGGCCTAAAAATAAAATTTCATGCTTTACCAATGTAAACCATGCTTAAAAATTGAATCTAATGACATAAAAATTGTCTGTGGACTAAATTTTCAATTCAAGCAGATTCAATTATTCTTTATGATAGAATTTATCAAATTATTCACTTAATTCATAATTCTAAAGAGTATATTATGATTATAATTCGATATAAACTCTATCTTAGATTTGAACTTTATGATAAAACTATTAATTCATAATTCCTATGGGTAAGTTATGAATATTTTATCCTAATTAATTATATAAATATAATAAAAATTCCGGTGGGATAAAATTTATTATATTTAGTATAATTAATTACAATTAATGTCTAAATATTCTTTATGTGATCCTAATCAATCATAATATATAATATTATTTAACTAGAGATATTGTGGCTATTCTCTAATCAATTAAAATTATATGGATCACTAGACATTATTTCTTTTATGCAACAAAAATTAGTTTGATATGAGAATAGTGGTAATTTGCATAAATAAAACCATAATATTCATGCATAACATTCAATGATGGGTCTCGTATACTCATCCAAATTAGCATGTATTAATTAGAGCATAAATAATCAATTCATGCAAATTAAATATGAGCATAATTAATAAATTTGCACAACAACCCAACATCGAACATACTCAATCCCTAATGTTCAGATTTAAAATTTCATAACTGACACAAACACGCTGTTAAAAGTTAATATGTTATAAGCAGTATCAATAAACCTGATTAGTTCAAAGGCAAAGCTTTGCGGTTATGTATGGCAATGTACCAATATAGAATATTCTATTCAAGAGGTGTTTCCAATTGTATACTAATTGTAACCTATTTGTTTATGACGAGGAGTTCCATATGTGTATTAGAATTAGATAGCCACATTAGCATAACAGCTTAGGTTCTCCACAACAACGACAAATAAGTGTTGAGGCCTAACACTAGCTTCTAGAGAGTATGTTAATTTTCTCCAGACATTTGAATAACGACACTGATGGCTGTAGGATAAAATATTTTCCAGTGGCCTTGTAAAAATTACCAAAATTTCCAAATAAATGCCTTAATTCAAAAAATCCTCTAAATATGGCATTGAGCCAAACAAAGTTTTTATAAACACCAAGGCAAAGATAAAAAATTGCTCTGATACCAAATGTTAGCAAAATAACGATTCTTTAATGTGGAATAAACACTTAAAAGAATCGAAAACTTGAATGCCCAAGAAATCATACCTCCGGCCATTGATGTTGTTCACACTCCAAAACCAAACTTTCTACTACACTTGAGGCAATCCCTTTTTTTGTTTTCTGATGTATTTACGACGATGTTGGCCCGATCAAAATTTTACCGATAGTCGTAAAAATACAAATGGTGTGAAACTTCGGAACGAGCAATTGCCCATAGTAAGTATGTGACCATGCATCTGAAACTTATATACAAAATATATTACTCGGCCCACACATCTGTGGTGAAAAGGGGCGAATTCCCAACATACGAACATATTCCTTAATCATAAGCAATTCCAACAAGCTTCTGTTGGAGTAATGGACCACTCCAAGAGCTTCCAACAAAAGATTAATTAACCGTAATTGAAGGAAATAACTGCAGTTGGTTTCCATAATTTCAGGAAATGACTGCAGTTAATTTCCAAATTAGCAATGGTCGTTGTCCATTGGGAGAGGGAGCTTAACAATGTAAACCATGCTTAAAAATTGAATCTAATGACATAAAAATTGTCTGTGGACTAAATTTTCAATTCAAGCAGATTCAATTATTCTTTATGATAGAATTTATCAAATTATTCACTTAATTCATAATTCTAAAGAGTATATTATGATTATAATTCGATATAAACTCTATCTTAGATTTGAACTTTATGATAAAACTATTAATTCATAATTCCTATGGGTAAGTTATGAATATTTTATCCTAATTAATTATATAATATAATAAAAATCCGGTGGGGTATTAAATTTATTATTATATTTAGTATAATTAATTACAATTAATGTCTAAATATTCTTTATGTGATCCTAATCAATCATAATATATAATATTATTTAACTAGAGATATTGTGGCTATTCTCTAATCAATTAAAATTATATGGATCACTAGACATTATTTCTTTTATGCAACAAACATTAGTTTGATATGAGAATAGTGGTAATTTGCATAAATAAAACCATAATATTCATGCATAACATTCAATGATGGGTCTCGTATACTCATCCAAATTAGCATGTATTAATTAGAGCATAAATAATCAATTCATGCAAATTAAATATGAGCATAATTAATAAATTTGCACAACAACCCAACAGCGAACATACTCAATCCCTAATGTTCAGATTTAAAATTTCATAACTGACACAAACACGCTGTTAAAAGTTAATATGTTATAAGCAGTATCAATAAACCTGATTAGTTCAAAGGCAAAGCTTTGCGGTTATGTATGGCAATGTATCAATATAGAATATTCTATTCAAGAGGTGTTTCCAATTGTATACTAATTGTAACCTATTTGTTTATGACGAGGAGTTCCATATGCGTATTAGAATTAGATAGCCACATTAGCATAACAGCTTAGGTTCTCCACAACAACGACAAATAAGTGTTGAGGCCTAACACTAGCTTCTAGAGAGTATGTTAATTTTCTCCAGACATTTGAATAACGACACTGATGGCTGTAGGATAAAATATTTTCCAGTGGCCTTGTAAAAATTACCAAAATTTCCAAATAAATGCCTTAATTCAAAAAATCCTCTAAATATGGCATTGAGACAAACAAAGTTTTTATAAACACCAAGGCAAAGATAAAAAATTGCTCTGATACCAAATGTTAGCAAAATAACGATTCTTTAATGTGGAATAAACACTTAAAAGAATCGAAAACTTGAATGCCCAAGAAATCATACCTCCAGCCATTGATGTTGTTCACACTCCAAAACCAAACTTTCTACTACACTTGAGGCAATCCCTTTTTTTGTTTTCTGATGTATTTACGACGATGTTGGCCCGATCAAAATTTTACCGATAGTCGTAAAAATACAAATGGTGTGAAACTTCGGAACGAGCAATTGCCCATAGTAAGTATGTGACCACACATCTGAAACTTATATACAAAATATATTACTCGGCCCACACATCTGTGGTGAAAAGGGGCGAATTCCCAACATACGAACATATTCCTTAATCATAAGCAATTCCAACAAGCTTCTGTTGGAGTAATGGACCACTCCAAGAGCTTCCAACAAAAAATTAATTAACCGTAATTGAAGGAAATAACTGCAGTTGGTTTCCATAATTTCAGGAAATGACTGCAGTTAATTTCCAAATTAGCAATGGTCGTTGTCCATTGGGAGAGGGAGCTTAACAACAGATATATGAACCAAAATAGTTCTTCTCTTATAATATGTGGGATATTTTATGTGAGGATAAAAAGTAAAATACTCGAAACTGGTTGAGCTTAACATCCAAATCTGTGAGTCACAACAATTTCTGTGAAGGAAATTCAAAGGGAAAGACACCAATGAGAGTTTCAAGGTTTATTTTCATATTACAAAATAAAATTCATGGCCAATGCGTTGGTGATTTCTCAAGCATCGGATACCAGGGAGTTAGCCAAGTTTTAGGTGCCTATCACATTCACAAAGCAAGTCACTGATGAAGTATATAAGAACCAATGTCCATGGTGTGCGAGTGTCAATACCAAGCAGTTAGTTTTGTGGGTAAATCACGCTTGTTCAACGCTACAGTTTCACCAAACAGTACCATGTGGTCACCTTTGAAATGTCAATCACCCAAATGCCTAATGAGGGAAACACCTGACTGATGTTTTAGAAAATGCTACTATAGCTTTTCAAAATGATGAAAGGTTTCTGAGGATAGTTGAATTGAAGGGTTACTTAAACTGGTTTGCATGCAGATAGCTTATTCTATAAAGTGCGCATGTTTGAAAGTTTGTGATCACATTCTAGGAAATCAATGGCTACCATTGAATTGTGCAACCCCCACTTTGTCCGAATTTTAATGGACGAGGGGGTTCCACAATTGGTGGTTTCTTAAAACCACCATGACATATGTGGTAATTCAGGAAGAATTGCACATTCTCTGTTATCAAAACAACTTTCCGCCTAGACCCCCCATCCCACAAATAACTTATGGTGCCTGGGATACAACGCAGGCATAAGAGGGATTCTGAGACAAATTTGTGAGAAACAGGGCATTCAATATCAGTATGGAAGTGACATGTTGGAGAATATAGAGCAACTCCATAAGCAACTCATGTGTTCAATGCTATTGGTATAACTGGTCAACCTAATGTAGAATGGTGTGAATCAAGCAAGCTAGAGACCATCCGTAGTCATGCAATGGGTAGTCTCAATTTGGCTGGAGTTTGCAAGGAACATGGCCTTTTACCTATTAATATTTAAAAAATTGCACACAATGAGAAAGTGGTGATCACAACGAATAATATGACAATTTTTAATGTCAAATATTGTGTGAACTGCCTCACTAAAGGTACAATTATGATGATATGTTGGGATGATGATATGTTAAGGTCCTCTGTGGCCACTTGGAATTGAGAGTGAAGACAGGGTTATCACACATTTGGCACAACAAGGCCAACAGCCCTTTTGATAAATTGAACAAAGAATTCATTTATTTTCATTTACAATAGGTATTATCAACCTTATTAGTAACATTGTAGCTACAAATGCCACCATTTACTGTGGGTGTTAACAACCAATGGAGCACAGATCTAAAATCGATCGAAATCCTTGGGGAGAGATCCAATCCTGTTACTTGGCTTGATTCCAAGATTGGCAATGGAGTAAAGGGTTGCTCAACATGCATAAACTCTTGCAAACTATGAAATTTACCCAAGCTTTTTCCCACACCATAAATTTAAAGTAGCTTGGATAAGTTCAAAACACATCCAGTCTCAAAGGACATAGCTCCCAGCATCATGAAGGTATAATTGACAAGGTCAAAGAAATGCATATTGATATGCTTGAACACATTACAGGAGGATATTATAAGGAATATGATCAATCTGATAATATGATAAATCTACTCTTGCGAATGTAGCATGCTAGGGAAAGTCATTAAATTCATGATTTGATAATTTCTTCCAGATATTTGAAGTATACGATCCACATGATTTCTCCTTAATCTATTTTGAGCAGATAAATACCATTTTCGAGTACAAACTTCTCTCTGTTCAATCAGGTTGCATTTCACGCCTTTTTCCAGGAAAGTCACAAGAATCCAAAAATCCATTACGAAGGCAAAGAAACTAGTCGATTCTAAAGAAGGTTGGAGTAGAATTCAACTGATATAACAAATAAATGTGCATTGCATGGATGAAAAAATGCAAGAGGATGAAGGAATAATTATGGCACCTATAGATGTGTATAAAGGAAAACAATCAAATTTGAAGGGTTTTTTTTTTTGTTATATTGTCAGTATTTAGGAACATAGGCATCAGGAATAGCTATGTTCTTGTGGACTCAACAGGAAGTGATATTGATATATTGGCCAAGCCATTCACCTATCCAAATAATCAAAGTACCAATAGGCCTTTGAAGATTCTATTTCTAGGCAAGGCTACTAAGAGGCCGAGATTTTGCTTAATGATCTTAATAAAAGAGCCAAGAAGCTAATTATTAGATGTTATATGCATTTTTCATCTCAATGAACCGAACAAGAGATTATGAAACATTGATCTATGCATTTTCTCTATTATTGGAATCCTCGAACAACAGTTGTAATCTGTGGATTGTAATTAGCAACTTTTATCCAGGATATGGTAAAAGAACCTTCATATGCTCACGAAGGAAAAGGGCACTGAAATTTGGCCAACTAGTTGCGACATATGTCCAAAACGTTCACTCAAGGCAAATGATACTCAAAATTTGTAAAACAAAACATCCAAACAAAATGTGATCTCATTGATGTAATTGTGACTGAAGATTCAGTCTCAATACATGGATAACACAGGTTATCGGTACAAATTACGTAGATGGCAAAAGCTCTGCAAATTATATTTCAACAAATGGCAAAATTTGCCTCGTTTAATAGGAAGTTAACAAATTTTTTTGATTTTTATTTTTATTTATTTTTATTTTTATTTTATTTTTTTTTTTTATTTTTTTTTTTTATTTTATTTTATTTTATTTTATTATTATTTTTTTTTTTCATTCAGTAGAAAAAATCATATTATTTATAGATGTGAACGTTACATATATTCGGTTTATATAATAAACCGTGAACATGGTAAAAGGACGCCCAAAAGCTTGCATATGAAAGATAGACGCATTACATATCCGATGAAACAAGATATAACAGGAAATAAACTTAGGAAATTTTCACATGAGCAGATGAGTGAATGAACATCTCTGGATGACATTGCGTGCATATTGAAGGATAGAAGCACATTCATTTATCTTTTATACTTCACATGGATGAGCAAAACCTATATCCCCAAGCTGTCCGCAAGCTCAGAGACACTAAGCAAAATGGAAGATACAGGCCGTCGAATGTTGTCGAAGATGGAGTTATTCATCCATTTCCAGATATGCCAACAAACCATGAGGAACAAAGAGCGGCGAGCAGTAGATTGTGTACTCCACCAAAAGATGCCTTCCTGTACAAAAGAAAAGACAGTGTAAGGGAAATCCATGGAAAAAGACAGTTCATACCAGATTTGAAGAGTCATGTGGCATTGGAAGAACATGTGGAAATTAGTTTCCTCAGCATCCTTGCAAAATGCACAGCGTCCAGGACCGTGCCAGCCCTTCCTCTGCAAAAACTCCCACGTGAGGTTTTTGTTCCCGAAAATGAACCAAGATAGAAGAATCATCTTGGTAGGGCAAACCACTTTCCAAAAAGGCGGAGGAAAGATCAACCGTGCAATGAGTTCAGACTCCAAATAGAGAGCAATATAAATGTCCTTGACACAGACAGGAAGAGGGCCTTGTGGCAGCTTCCATACCAAAGCGTCCTTGCATTCCGTCCTTCTGATGGGCCTACCTGTAAGAGCAGTGCGAAATGTGTTCCATATGGACCGTAAGTGAGGAGGCAGGGAAAGGTCCAAAGCCTCAACCCACACCGGCGTAGAGTTGTTCCAGGAGCGAATAAGACTTCCCCATGTAACAAGTTCGTGGGAAACAACTCCAACATAGACAAATTTGAAAGAGGAGAATCAACATGATCCATATATTTGAGGAAAAAGATCAATAGTAAGTGAACTAACTCCAGTTTCTAAGGCAGAAGACTTGCAAACAATTCTAAATCTCCTACAATTATTTAGAGATTATTTTTATTTTTGGTGCATTGTTTAGATTTTTATCCCGGGAATATTGTAATAGTTTAGGATTGTAATTTTTCTATATATTGTTCCATTAGAATGTAAAAGGGTTGGTTTTTGAGTCCAGAAAGGGCCTCATATTTTTGTAAAGCTTGTAACTTCAAAATTTAATCAAGGGCTTCTGGCTCCAGTTAATGACATAATTTGTTTTATATGTATGTTATAGGAAGGCTTCTGGCTCCAATTCATGACATAATTTGTTTTATCTGTATGTTATCTCCTATAATTGCATATCTCTCTCTACATATATTGAGGTAGTATAGGACATTGAGAAGGGAAAGGCTGAGTATGAACCTCTATGGCATCCTTAATGCAAAGTTATTTTCAATATTGGGTAAAAGATTAAACAATTTGTTTGATTGGTCACCCAATTAAATTGTTGCTTCTATGGTATACTTAGATTGTCATCTATAGAGATTCTTTTATACGCTTTCGCTCTTGTTAGATAATTGGATATTCATGAAGTATATTTAATTCTCTAATTTCTCCTTCATTCACCTATCAAACTCTTTCAATTTATGTTATTCTGTCATATTTGAACGTTGGAACTTTGATTAGACCTCTCCAAGAGAGGGCTTTATTTGTTAAGCAGGGATTTCAAATCCAAAGCAACCACTCTATACAACAACCCCTAGATCTGGTCATTGTGCTTCATAGGTTGTTGTTCAGTGACAGTGAACAACATTAAAGCCTCATAACACTTGAGGGAGCCCCCTCTAGTTCGAGGGCCAACTTCAACTTAAAATTTGTTGAAGTTGGTTTCTCAGTGCAGTTTTTAGCCAATAGATTGTCTCCGAGAAAAAAACACAACAATGCCCATAACTTGTATGGCATTGAATTTTACATGGATGCATGAGTGGCCTTTCTTTAAAAAATGATCTCCATGCGATGAGCGATAATGATTTTAGGGGAATTAGATATAATCCCCTTGAGGACATGCTTGTTCTCTTCCTCAGTGAATTTTATAAGCAAATCTGCCACATCCATGGTGATAGGTCCTAAGGTGTATAACAATTCTACCCCTATAACTACATCAAAACTTACCATTTTGACTCGGATTGGATCATTATATTTTTTTTCATCCATCTCGATGCATTCAGAGTAGAAAAAGTGGAGGAATCAACTCATGGGACCATTTTTAGTAACAGGACTCAATTTGGAAAAACATGGTCTCAGACTTTCTAGGAGCGTTTTGAGGCATCAAACAACGTTTTTTAGGGGTAAAAATTTCTCGTTTTAGTAATCAATATTTTTAAGTTGTTCTACGCATGTAGATATTTCCAACAATGCAAGAAGTGTGTCAATCGGAGTTTGTATGCAAAATTTATGCCACCATGAAGTTGACCTTCTTGTTTTCACACCTATAATTCAGGAGGATGCTGATTTAGCCCTCATTATTCGTGGAAAAGGGGCTAGCCATGTGTTTGTAATGTAAAAGACTTTAGAAGAGTCTATATTATAACTCTAGTTAAGATTTGATGTAGTCAAACTTACCCACTAGTAGGCTATTAGGCTATGTTATAACTGGGCCACTAAGAGGAAGAGGCATTCCATTCTTTCGAAAGCATTTTGTTCCATAGTTAAGCAAAGATAGTGAATAGGGATAGGAGGTAGATCATACAGAGAGCATTTGTGCACTGTAGTAGCCCACGAGCCACAAGCCTTACTTCTTTGTACCTACAACCATATTTCTAGACAAAGAAAGAGAGTGAATCAACCTCACCTTCCAACTTTATTTTCTCCCGAAATGCTTTCCCAGAGCATATCTTATGTCTTATGTGTGTGTGTGAACTTATTTTATCGTTCTCTATTTTTCTACATAATTTCAATTTCATGCATGCACTAATTATAGTTAAATCTACAGGTCTAGTAATTAAATAAAACTGTAATAGTGTAGAATTTTCAGATTTCTAATATAATATTATCAGATCTATTGTGATGAACTGTCTAGTGGAATATCCATGGCAGTTTACGAATCACATTTCAATAACAAACATGTGAGTTTTGAGATGATATTCACTCATTTGGAATTCATTGTTTTCACAATATCCACTACATTTAATCATATCACCATTGGTTTCATAATTTTAAATAAGTACATGATGGACATAATAATGGATTTTTTCAACTACTCTCCTATGAATAAAAATATAGTTGATGTCATTGCCAATTAATATAATCACTTTATAGTGCTTAATGTATCCAATCAGCGTCAAGGTTTCAGGTGGTCAGGTGCTAAGAAACCAGATAAACCATGAAGAGAAATATGGGGTTCCTCACAAGTAGCTTGCAAGGTGGGATCATCATCTATAGGAGGGGTGGAATTGCCCGAGCCTAGTTCAAGAGTGTTTTTAGTTGATATGTCTCTTGAGGGGATTGTTAAGGTACATCAATTTTAAATATTTTTTATGGTTTATATTTGTTCCTTTTCAAATACCACTCACCACAATTCTAAGTTTGAAGCACTATTGTTTTGGCATCTCTTCATAAGACAAGTTTTGGATTCTAAAAGGTTGACAGTTGGAGGATCTAGGGGTAGTTGCCACAAGAGGACTAGTGTGATTAATGGATAAAGATCTGCTAGTTTGGGAATTGATCACGATCTCAAATTATTTATCTCTTTCACAAGCTCCCAACCATGTGTTTAGGTGTTGCATCATGGCATGTGCTCTAATTACATCCTTGCGACCACTTATGAGCCATTGTTTAAAAAGGAATTAGATAAGCCCTCTGTTCAGATTGTCAATTGATTAAAAGCTACAATATAATCAATAATTCTGCCTATTTGGCATAATTTTGTCAAGAATCCTAGGCATTGAATATCACATTCAAAATGAGGATAAAGGACCTTTACAAATTAGGACCAAACAATGTAGTTTATGTAAGCTTTCTTATACCATTAAGACTACCATCAATGATCTGCATCAAAATATAAAGTTTGGTTAACCCAACCTGAAGGATCTAAACCATCAAAATTATTCATGTCTACCTTTGGAAAAACAATGAAGCATGATCATAAAAAAGAGAAAATTGTTACCAACCCTTAATGAAAACTTTGGACTAGAGTTCTCATTTTTTTAGAGGTTGCATTTAATGTTTTTTTAACCCCCATTTCAAAAACTGGTGCTATTAGTAGAACCCATTTTTTGTGAGGTCAAAATTATGGCATTTTGCAATTACTATATGTGATGTTGCAAGCAAAGACTTTAAACTGACTCTTATATTGAAAAGGGAGTGCTACTTGTAAGACCCTTTTTTTTTAAGGGTTAGAAATACAACTCATTTAAAACTATGCCCTTGGCAATTGGTATCATTGCAAACAAAACCCTTAAAACCAATCCCAAATCAAAAAGTGATGTTGATCTAAATTTGGAGCACACTTTAAGTTGACATTGTTTAAACTTTTTTGATTTTATATGAGTACCTAATTATTAAATGAAAATATTTATAATTTGTTTTGTGAATGGTAAACTTTTGTATATTTCATTAATTTATATATTATATTATTAAAGGAATAAACATTTCTATAAAAGGAGATTGCCATGTATTCTCCTATCTTAATGAGTGTGAATGTTCTAAATACTATTTTGTTTGATCATATATATGCATGCATAAAATAATAAGGCTTGAATTAATTTTAATGATAATTGTGCAATTCTTCTTACTACTTTTGCTATTTGATTATTATATTTTAGTATTACACACATTTATATGGAACACCTAAGCATAAGAATTACATGGTACTTGCATAATTGTTATAATTCACAATGTACCTAAAAATAAAAAACTTACCACATCATAACATAATTTACCATAATCAATTAGATTGGTTTAGGACTTTTAGTTAGGAGAAATGTAATTATCCTCCCCACTTAAATTCAAGTTTCATCTATAACATATTAAGCTTATAATCAATATTTCTTATAATAATATTTCTTTAAAAGTTCTCATATATATATTTTACCTATAAATATATAAAAATATTTATTAAAAAGATTCCACAAAAATTTTAATATTTTATTTTATATAAAAATAACCATTTTTTTTTAATTATACAAATTACATAATATAAAAATGCTATAGAATAAATAATATAATAATAAAATTTAAGATTCAATATTAAATTTAAATTGGAAAACAATATCATAAAACTTAACCACGGAAAATTATAAATATGATATAACAACTTTAATAACTTTATTATTAGTCCCTGCCATCTGGGAATGGCCAGGGACTATAGTGATCAGTTAGCGATGTTAAGTAATTAATTTAACCTGCTTATTTCTCCCTGCCATCACTTATAACTAAACTTTTTAGTCGCATATCGTTTCACCATATTATTTGGCCTCTTCTCGAAACGGAGAAGCCAAAAGCATATTATATGAACTTATTTGGAAATCTATTTCGGAAACATGTTTCACTATGTAAACTAATGCTAGCATTAATTTCACAGTTTAACAGATATTAAATACTATAACTTTATTATTATTATATATGATACAACACATCCACTAATTATTTTATTATAACTAAAATTATATATATATATTATATATATATATATATATAGATATAACTTTCTACAATTTTCTGCATTTTAATTGTAATTAAAGAACATAGTGCCATTCAAGCTCAAGTGATGAGGTTGAATGTCTTTGATCAGAAATCAGCAAAAAAAGATAACAACTAAAAAATAATTCCCAATAACTTTTATAAATATACAACCTGGAAATGCCAAAAATTTCAACTTACAAAATAAAAAATATATAAAAATAAAATTGTTTCGAAGAATTGTCGTCTAATATTTTTCAATCCTCCTTTCATAGACGCCTATCTTGTGGTAGACGACTATTATATCCTTAAATTTTTTTAAATATTATGGTTACAAAATTATTCTTTAAGTTTAAGACTATCTACTTTTATTACAATTTTATATAAATATTTCCACGTCACAAGCCTTACCTATTTCACTTAGTTTGAAAAAAAATATGGAATGTTCAATGCAAGCACCAAGGTGTATTCCTGTCCACCTTCCATCCCTTGTGATTACGACCTTGGTTCTCACAACTCAAAGCTACACCATCACTACATGTCAACTTCCTGATTTTTAAAAGTATAAATGGTTATTTATCTCAAACTAGAACTATTTATATGTATTATAAACATTAATATTATGTATATAGGTTAGAATGGCTATCATATAATTATTAAATTAATAAATATTTATTAAATTTAATTATTTTTAAATTTTGAATAACAAAATAATATCAAGTTTTTTTTTTTTTCCTTATTTTTTTTTTTTTTTAAATTGACACTTTATATTTGAAATGGGTAAAACGAAAGGCAAACCCACACACAAAACCTTGTTGAGTCCCTTTCCATTGGTTTTGAAATTTTATGAGGGTCCCACATTTCATTGTAACTATTGATATTGTGTGTAAGTAGTTTGCTTGAATCTACTGAACGTGGAACCCTCTCCTTTAAACTTTGGTGGGCCTAGGGTCCCACATACGGTAGATTTGATTGACTCTAGGCGTTGATTGATATCTATCGTCGATTGTTTGAGTACTCGCTGGCGATATAACCCAAAAGAGGATATACTTGCATCACACACAAGGGTGAATCTATTTGCCAGTCCCCAGTCCTTAAAGTGATGTCACCTGTTCAGTCATCTCCAAAATGGCCATTATGTCTCTCAACATTCGGGGCCTGTGATCAACCCACAAAAGAAGATCCCTCAAAAGTATCATACAAATCCACAACTCACATATCATCTTTTTACAAGAGACAATGCTCAGCAAGGAAAAGTCCTGGGAACTTCTTTTTTCAGGCCGGGGGTAACTTTGAATGAAATTGTTGTATTTGCATTAAGATAAAACATAGATATATACAAGGAGAGGGATACTATTCCCCCCCTTAATCTGAAGATGCTTAGTCAATTTATTGTACAGACTCACCGTGCTTGCTTGAGGCCATACAAGGATTTTACAAGCTTGCATACTTTGTATTCCTGAACCTTCACAACAAATCCTTCTGGTTGGGACATAAAAACATTCTCTTTCAGATCTCCATTCAAGAAAGTAGTTTTTACATCCATTTGATGGACTTTTCAACCATTCTGAGCTTCCAAGGCAAAGAGTGTCCAGATGGTAGCCCATTTTGCTGTGGGGTTAAAAGTCTCCTCATAATTGACCCCTTCCTTCTATGTAAAAGCTTTTGCCACAAGCTTCGCTTTATGCTTGCTATGTGAGCCATCTGTTTTATACTTGTTCTTGAAGACCCACTTGCATCCAATTGGTTTGGTTCCCAATGGGGGATCAACTAGCTTCTATGTGCCATTCTTTATCAATACATCATATTATTTTTGCATCACTTCTTTCCATTCATCATGAGAAACAACTTCTTTGAAGGAAGTTGGTTCGAAATCTGTAGACAAATTCAGTTCACAATCATAAGAAACATCCATATCAACAGGCGAATCATGATTGTCTACATCACCTCCATTCTATTTGGTTAAGCTTCTTGTTCCTGTCTTTCCGACCTCATCAAGATGAACACTTTCAAATGTCTATGTCAACCATTTTGCATTACCATTCTGAGATGGCTCAGGTTGCTCAGTTGACTGAGATGGGGCTGAATCAAGATTTAGTCTCCCAATTTTTTCAATCACATCATTCAAAGTGTCATCTTGATCAGTGGTTGGAGCTCCATGCGGAGGAGAGAGTGCTTCAGAAGAAGATTCCAAATATTGATCCAGTATAGGGATCCCCCTTTCAAGGTGTGGAAACTCATTATCAAACTCTCGTAAATAATTTTCATGTCTGAATCTATTCAAGAGGTCAAACTTCCGCTCAATAAAATTGTTAGCCTTGGAAGATTCAATAAAGATCACATCTCTAGATATTATAAACTTCTTATTAACTTCATCATAGAGACGGTATGCTTTGGAGGTATTTGAGTACCCCAAGAAGATACATTTGTGACTCCTTGCACCGAGTTTGTTTCTTTGTTCCTTAGGTATCAAGGCATAGTAGGTGGAACCAAAAACCCTGAGATGCCTCATCAAAGGAATGTGGTCATACCATATTTCATAGGGAGTCTTGTTTTCAATAGCATGAGATGAACGCCTATTCTTTATGTACACAACACACAAAACTGAATCAGTCCAAAACATCAACTTAACGTTCTTGAAAAACATCATCGAACATACCATATTTAAAATTGTCCTATTCATTCTTTCAACTAGTCTGTTTTGTTAGCGATTATAAGGCACGGTTGTTTGATGCTTGATCCCATGTTGGCAAAGATAGTTTTCAAATTCATTTGATGTGTATTATTTTCTATTATTAGTACGAATAGATCCAATATGATATTGTGCATCATTTTCAACCAATGCATGAAAGTTCTTGAATGTTTCAAAAGCTTCAGATTTGTTCTTCAATAAATAAACCCAACACATTTTAGTTTAGTCATTAATAAATGTCATCATATATTTACTACCATTTGTAGAAGTAACATGAATTAGGCCACATAAATAAGAATGAATGAGTTCAAGTTTTCTATGTGCTCTAGAATGAGAATCATGAAAAGAATGTTTGATGTGCTTTCCTAAGATACAAGCATCACATTGCTTAAGTTTCCTAGGAATAGCTGGAAAACCAATAACACCATTTTTCTTCAAAAAATGAATGTTATCATAGTTCAAATATCCAAATCTAGCTTGCCATAAAAGACTTGATGGAACTGTACCTTCATCATAGTGAGAATTGTATGAAAAGTACGAGCAGAGGTTCCTTGCATCTTTAGAAGTATTTCTTCTTCTATCCCAGTCATGACAAGTGAGTGATCTGATGCTTTTTTGACCTCGACTTTGTCATCAAATATATGAATGGAGTACCCATGTTGGCGGATGTGGACCAAAGGCAAAAAGTTTCTCCTCAACTCCGAGAGGTATAAAAAATCATGTAGAAGAAAGTCTAGGAGTCCACGCAATTTGAGCCTTGATGATGCCAAGCCCTAATGGCTTGAGTTTTGACTTTTCTACAAATTATACAACTCCATCAACATTATTAGTGAATTATTCAAAGAAATATCTTCTGAAAGTCACGTGGAAAGTTGCTCCTAAATAAAGCAACCAAACATCTTTCCATGAAGCAAGTAAAGCATTGGATATTAAGTCTTTAGTTACTCCAATGTTGCAATGTGAAAAAAAAATAGAATGAAAAGGGACAAAGGAAAATGGTAGCAGTTACAATGTCAGAAGGAAGCTAAAATGGGGTTGGCTCTGATACCATGTAAAGCTAGGAGTAACTTCAAATGAAATTGTTGTATTTGCATTAAGATAGAACATAGATATATACAATGAGAGGGAGACAATTGGGTTTCATCTCCCAATGTCTCTTCATCTTCCAACTTCCTTTATTTCTCTATTTACAATATTTACATAGGATTTCCTAATCCCAAAGATTAGGTGTCAACGCCTTTTACAAATATGCCCTAATTGGCACGTCTATACTACAGATAATCAATACATATGCTTCATACCAGAACAAGAAGGAACACTGGCTCTGAGTTGAAAAAAGTGGCATCATAGACCTAGAATCAATGATATTGGCAAGATATTTCAATCTTTCACTGGAGCATTTGGAGGTCTGGGAAGTACAGAGTATACCAGATTCTCTCAGACCACATTTCACGAAACTCTCAACACCGAAACTCTCTTAAAGATATAAATTTTGATCCAATTGGCTTGACATGGAGAAAGGATCGTTGGGTATCACAAGGCATATCGAAAAGGCTAGATCGCTTCTTTGTGAAAAATGGACTTGCATCCTGCCTCTCCAATATGTTCTCATGGACTCTACCATCACAAATATCATATCACTTTCCTGTATTTTTGATTTGGATAGGCACCTCAAAATGGAAAATCGATCTCTTTAATTTTAATCACTTTTGGCTTAAGGAACCATATTTCATCTCGATGGTCCATGAGTTTTGGCTAAAAAACAATTCGAACACTGAAAACTTGACAATGGAAAAATATGCCTCAAGCTGAAAAACCTCAAACAAGTGGTTCAAAGATGGGCATGGAACCATAAAAAATGTAATATAAGAGAAATTTTTCAGATTGATGCACAAGTTAAGATTCTGGACGACCCATGAACGCAAGGCTACTTCTTTGAAACATCCAAACCTAAATTAACAGATTTGGAAACAAAAAAAGACATATCCTATTGTACCAAGCAGAAGAATGGAAACAAAAGAGTCGTCAGATGTGGGTCGATGATGGACACAAAAACACCAGATACTTTCAAAAACAAACGTCCCAACCATATGAAAAAATCAATTTGGAAAATACCGCATGATGCAAGGGAAACTTTAAGTGGACAACATGATATAGAGGATGAGGCATTCATATATTTCCAATCTTCTCTAAAGAAAGAGATGCTTCTCCCTTACATAAATATATGGAATTCATGTCACTTTACCCACAAATGGCTAACAAAGGGACCTACACATTGCTAGAATGCCCATTCGACAAAGATGAAGTATTTGTGTCCCTTAAATAACTTGTCAGGGGAAAGAGTCCTAGCCTAGACAACTGGGCCATGGAATTGTTTCTCCACTTCCAAGACATCATGATTGAAGAAGTCAAAAAGATGGTGGAGGATTCTAGGAGACTCGATAGGGTCTCTGGAGTAGTGAATGTCACATTCATAGCCCTCATTCCAAAGACAGTGGATCCGGATACCTTCTCGTACTTTCATCCAATTTCATTATGCAACATGATCTATAAACTAATCTCCAAAATAATCGCCAACCAGATAAAACCAATCCTATCCAGATTCATCTCATCTGAACAATTTGGATTTCTTGAGAAGCGTCAGATCCACGATGCAGTTGGCATTGCACAAGAGTGTATCCACTCCATTAAATCTCGAGGCATAGATGCATGTCTAATGAAGATCAACCTCTCAAAATCCTTCGACTGCGTTCACTAAGTATATTTGTGGATGATATGAACAAAGATTAGTCTTGGCATGAACATGACAAATTGGATAAAGGCTAGTATTACTTCAGTTAATTTTTCCATCTTAATCAATGGAAGCTCTACACAATTATTTTTGGCATCAAGAGACCTTCAACAAGGCCGCACTCTTTCTCCATTATTGTTCCTACTGGGAATCGACGACCTAAGCATAAGTATATTAACAACGTGGGTTAAAGACATAATTTCAGGATGTGGGATAACACAAAACATCTCTCTTTCCCATTTGATGTTTGTATATGACTTCATGGCCATCAGGAAGTCAGATATAAGAGAGTGGGTGGTGATCTTTGAGATATTCTCTGATTTTGGAAAGATGACAGAGCTAATCATAAACAAAGATAAGTCGGTTTTGATATCACTGGACCATGATGGGGACAACATGCAAAAAATCACTACCA
Organism: Pinus taeda; assembly: GCA_000404065.3. Taxonomy (NCBI): domain Eukaryota; kingdom Viridiplantae; phylum Streptophyta; class Pinopsida; order Pinales; family Pinaceae; genus Pinus; species Pinus taeda. Next base: position 337,880 of record APFE031062261.1, on the reverse strand, counting down.
TGTTTCGAGTAAACTCCTTGGAGGTAGGTTTCAAATATCTAGGGTTCGTCTTGAAACCGATTAGATATGGGAATGAAGACTGGTATTGACTGATAAAAAAACTGGAGAAGCGACTTTCTCTATGGTCACAAAAATGGCTTTCCTTAGGAGGAAAACCCATTCTGACTAATTGTGTCCTATAGAGCATATCAATTTATTGGATGCAAATTTTCAAAATCCCCAAGGGAGTCATCAACAAGATTAACTTCATTTTTTCCTGCTTCTTATGGGTGGGCTTTCGAGGGGAAAATTTTAGGAAACCAACTCACACAAAGATAGAAAAGATAGATCAACGCCTTAGAATTCAGCCTCTTCTATGGGGAAACCTCCTTTACATTACACAAATGAACAATTCTTGGATGATACAAATGGCTAAACCTCCCTTCTATATATAGGAGTCTAAGGGGTCACAATATAGTCAAGCCGACATAACAGTAATAACATAAGGGCACAAAAATAACAATAGTGGGTTTCTATGGGGCATACTAATAACAATATGGGGACAATAGGGGCACAATAATAACAATAAGGGATACAATGACAATAGTAATGGGGAATCACTAGTATTATAGGGGCCTAACAGGACATAAGAAATTTCATCTTGTCAGGCTCGACAAGCTGTCAAGGCCTATTGATGTTGATGGTTGAGGCCTCAAAAACACGGAAAAAATTAATCTGGCATTACTACTAAAGGAACCTCTACAGGGTTGTGAGTGGAGAAGGTCTATGGAGCAGGATCATCAAAGTAAAATATCTCAAAAATATGGATCTCCAAGGGTGGATTCAAGCAAGTGCTCTAGGACCATCAAGGATTTCCAAATCTTGAAGAGTCCTACTTATAACTAAACATTGGTTCCTCAACAAGTTGTCTTGGAACATTGGCTCAAATCTACTGCGAAAATTGGCCTTGACATTTTCTTAGGTATGGATGGTTCACATTCCATTTTTTTCCCACTGATCTCTTTTTTACATGGTATCGACATTCAGGTGCTTAAGGACATAATTGTTTTACCTGCTGCAACCTCCATCACATCTCATTGGAAATATGCCAACACGCTCAACATTCCAGCTTATCTTGTCCAAGAATGGTCCTATTACATTCTAAAATTGCAACTAGCTAGGATCTCACTATCCTAATTAGAGGACAAATTACATTGGGTTTGCACAAAAGATAAATCATAGTAAACGAAGCCTATAACACCATAGACCAACTTGTGGATCCAGAATAGACCTTTTATTGGCTACCCAGGACATGGAGATGGAATATGCCTCTGATGCTCAAATGCTTCCTGCGGATGGTGGCTCATAATTAGATATTAACTTGGGAAAACATTACAGAGTGGGAATTTCAGGGCCCAATACATTGCGGCTTATTCGGGGATCATGGAGAAGAGATCTCACATATTTTCCTACACTGACCATTTTCCAAATTGGTATGGTTAGAAGTTCTTAGACTTCTTGAATCCAAATTTATCCTAGATTGGTTGAACATCACAAATTTCCTCCATCAATGGTTCAATATCAATAAGAATCACAGTTCTCTTCCCTTCTTTCTTCTCTGGAGCATTTGGCGAGCTCGCAACGCTCTTATCTTTGACTCTGTTCAACCGAAATTTTACAGGACATGCTTTACGATTGTGGTGTTCTTAAAGGAATTCTCCATAGTGACCACTCAGTATCCTCACTCTCTTCACCCGAACAAGGATTTGTGGACAATATTCCCTGTCAGTTTCTTTGATGGAGCCAACTCTTTCGGTTCTTTTGGAAGTGGTAGGGTGATCTACTTGGACCCTGCTCATCATTTCATATTTTTTTGGCACAATGGCTTAGGCACGAACACCAAGGAAAAAATACTGGCATTATGTGGTGTCCTTGATTGTGCTAATTGGATTTGCTTGACGGATATTTCCATCTTTGGGGATTCCAAGTCAGTGATTGATTGGGCAAATGAATGTTGCAAACTACAAACATTAGTTCTTCTTAACTCGAAACAAAGGATCGAGATTTTGACCCTAACCTTTCGATAGATCTCCTTCACACACATTTCTAGTGAGAAAAACAAAGAATCCAACAATACAAACAATTGACATGATGCTCAAAGTGAGAAAGCCAAGCTTCCATCTTTTTGACTTTCTCTGTCAACTGATTTTTGCCCACGCCAGGCAACTACAATTATTTCACGAACATGGCATTGGAAGTAGTGGAGTTGTTCCAGTTTGGCCATAACAACCTCATGCTCCTCCCTTCGGGCTCCATCGAGAAATTCCAACCGAGCAATAACAAATTGTACCAGCTCTTGAAGCATCGTGGAAATCCTGGGATGCCTAGAAGGAGCACCGGCCGCTATCCCTGCACGACCTTGAATGTTGCTCTGTCCCCAAGGGGCCATGGCATGACTACAAACCGATCCTCTACTACCTCCGACAACACCACAACCACTCTAAATTATCATTATGTTTCTTCTGCCCACCATGGAGTCAGTCAAGGACCTTCGCCCCCCACAAGTTCCGCGACCCCCATGCCCAACACCACACATTGAACCAACGCCCCGTCTGGTGCTTCCACCACTTGCATTCAATTTGCCACCCTGAACGCCTTCAGAAGTAGATAATTCTTCCACTTTTTCCTGGGCTAGGGCATGCGAGGAGCGTGGACTAAGTTTCATATTCAAGGCCAAGATGAAGTCGAGACCCCAAAGGTAATACCCAAATTGAACCAAAGACCACCGAAATAAACCAGGTAGCACACAGACAAAAATTATGCACCCAAACGAACAACCACCCTCCATTAGAGGCAAATAAAATTGCACTACAGATAGTGAAGGAAAGGGAGTTCGACACAACAAATCACCCCACGGGAAATTAACCACTAGACAAATATCGAACCAGGATAGAACAAGCAGAAGAATCTACGATTGGAAAGGCCAGAGGATGACTTGAAAACTGCCCACAAGAGAAATAGAAAAGAGGGCTCCTAGAATCCAAACCAATGATAGAGCCACGAGGCAACACCAAAAGGAGGACTTTTATTGACAACCCTGGATGGGAAGAACCAAGGGATGTCAATGCCTGGAAACCAGCACCACTCCAGCACCAATTTCGCCACCCAATTGAAAACAACACCACAAGAAGTCCTAGAGCCGATTAAACAAGCGATGTATACTAAATACAAACGACCCAAGAGACACAAACCATAAGGCCAAGGTGAGAAACCAAGTAAACACAAAGAAACCAAACCTATAACAAGCTGAAACCTCAAGCGACATGCCCTTCGACTTAGGAACGAGAGAGAAAGTTTCACCAATTGCAAGAAGGAAATAAACATTACCGAATTAAACCCGTTGGAGGTGTGATAGACATACAACCACAACCCTGGCCCAACGACATGGAGAAATAAGAGCATAGAGGAGTGTGCATCCCTCAAAGAGCCAGAGAAAAACTAGAAGATTTCGTGCACCATGCAACTTAACCAAATAAGCGTCAACACCATTGAAACCTGAAACAGTACAAATTCATTGCACGCAGGTGAAGGAGAACTTTTCACATAGAAGAGCTTAGAGTCATTAACTATCGTGTGGTGGAGGAGTTCTTCGCTTTCCCTCCCCCGCTTTTACCAAGAGCCAAATGTCATGCGTCATGTGACGAGTGGTTTTCATAGCCTGATACCCCCATCAGGGAAACCTCGTCTCTAGAGATGATTTGGCTTAGTTCATCTAAAAATAATGAATTGTGACCAATCAGAGAGGAGCTCCTGGTCACTACCCTAGTTGGCTAACTTATTAGTAGCTTGATTCCCTTGTCATCTAACATGCTCTGTGATTACATAGTCGAAGGAGGGAAAACAAGCTTGGATTTTTTCACTATTCCAGTCTCCATCTCTTAACCACCTTATCTAAAGGACAACCATTGATGAATTTCTAAAGAATAGAGATTACCAACTAAGATTCCCTTGAGACCTAGAGGTTTGTAAGATCCATTTCTGATGCAAGGTGGAGACCCTTCTCTAAAGTCAAAAGCTTTGCAACATTATTGGTAGTGGTGCCACATGTCGTTGCAAATACTTTGAGAGTATTCCCTTCCTCGTCCTAGATTAGTCCACCCAAACCTACAGGACCGAGATTACCCTTGAATGCACCATCAAAGTTCAATTTGACAAAGCCCTAAGGGGGTCTGAGAAAGTTGTCTTCTGAAGTCTCTTCGTCGCTCGTTGTTAAGAAAGAGACGAAGAGGAAGCAGAGGGGTGGAGATCTAGGTCCCAAAGCATATGGGCCTGTCTTCCATCCGTCTTCCAATCGTTGTCCTCCCAACATTCCACAAGGATGGTATCTTTGATGTTGTTCTTAGTGGCTACCCATATGTGATTAATTCGTATAGGATTTGAGTGGAAGACCACTTTATTCCTAGCTTTCCAAAGGTTCCACAAGTGGGATAAGCGCCATGCTCTATTGACAATTGGATTTTTGAACAAGTTCCAATGCCATAATTCTAAGGATTCTTTCAGGTTGTTCACCGAATGATCTTAGGCTCCAAAAATATTTGTCTCTTGTGTCTAGAGCTTGTCCACCACCAGGCATGAGTTCAGAAGGTGATCTGATGTCTCCTCAATTAAACAAAGAGGACACCGTGATGGACCTTCGAAGCCTTTTTTCAGATTCTGTCCATGTTAAGAGTTTTGCATGTCCAATTAGCCAAAGAAAAAAGGCTACCTAGGGCCAGAGGCCCAAGTACCAAATTCACTTCCAGAGAGGATCTAGATTGGGAGTCTCATTGGTGGATAAGATGCCATATGATTCCTTTACCGAAAACATACCCTTGGATAGGTGTCCCCAACAGAGTTTTTCTGGATCTTCACTTAACAATATGCGGCATTGCTGAAGAAGATTAATCAACTCATCCCAAAGGAGGGGTGGGTCGTGGTCAGGCCAATGATGTTACGTCTTCCATTCACTCCACTTAGAGGGAGGGTTGGAAGCAATCCACAAGTCCTTAACGTGCATTGCCCATAAATGTGAGGACAAGGTCTAGAGGTCCCTGAGATTTCAATACTGTGCCAACTTGGGATGTTGCATCCATTCTTCCTCCCAAAATTTGGCTTTATGTCTATTCTGTGTCTCCTAGAATTCGTGCTTCTAAATTAAGTGTCTGTTTTCTTTGGCTAAGGTCCAAATAGAGGAACCAGTGGATAAGGTCTGGAGGTTTGACAGAGGATGCTAGATGTAGTTGTAACCGTACTTGTGTGTCCACAATGTTTTCCATGTTTTGTGTCCTCCTTGGAGCCATTTCCACCAAATATTAGCACCTAGAGCCTTTGATAAAGCCTCTGGATATTCATCCCTAGGCCCCATGAATTTTAAGCTTACAAAGCTTGTGCCAAGCAACCAAGGACCATTTCCTACCAATCTGGGCACCTAACCATAGGAACTTGTGGAACGTGGCGACAAGATCTTTGTAGACACTCTTTGGGGCTCAGAGAGCTAAGAGTTGATAAACATGGAGAGCTTGTAGGATAAATTTCAAAAGAGTGAGTCTACCAACTGAGTTCAAAATCCTGAAAATCCAGCTAGAGAGTTTGCGATCCAATTGTTCTAGAAGATATTTCCAGCAATATGTTCTCAGCAAATTTAGAACCAAAGGGATCCCAAAATAAGTGCTAGGCAAAGAGCCAATTCAGAAGCCCAGGGACCTTGACAAGTGATTATGAAACCCCCTGTGGGTGTTGAAGAAGAATATATATGATTCTTCCCTGTTGACAACCATTCCTGAGGCTTGTTGGAAAGTTTCCAGGATGGAACTAAGTTGATGAGCTTCATGTAAAGTAGGCTTACTGAAGAGCAAGTTGTCATCCACAAATTGCTAATGTGAAATTGGGGGGGCTCCCAGAGAGATTCACAACCCTTGAATGAGGTCATGAAGGGAGGTAGATTTGATTAATCTTCCCAAGCATTTTTCTGCATTGATGTATAAGAAAGGGGAGAGGGGATCCCCTTGCCTCAGGCCCCTCGAACCTCTGAAAGGCTAAGAGGGTGAACCATTGACAATGATAGAATATAAAAGGGTTTCAAGCATAGATTTAACCCAAGTGATCCATGAGTTAGAGAAACTGAAAGCATCAAGAACAAAAAGGAGATAATTCCAACTTATATGATCAAAAGGTTTTGACATGTCTAGTATGATGAGCATACCTAGAGATTTAGAAGATTTCAAAGAGTGCACCATTTTGTGAGTTGTGAATATGTTGTCCATTATTTTCCTGCCTTCTACGAACCTTGTTTGCTCCAGGTTAATGATATATTTCATTAGGGGTTTGATTTGTTGAACCATGATGCCTGAGATTATCTTATATAACATTGCAGATTGCAATGGGTCTAAAGCCATTTGGATCCAGTGTCGCTCCTTTTTTTGGAATGAGCGTTTGAAAGATGGCATTTAAACCTGACCAAATTCTCCAAGATTGATGAGCTTCCACCACCTACACATGGATTTCAGGACTCGTGAAGGGTGAAAATGCTTTAAATAAATCCGAAGTGAAGCCATCCTGCCCCAGGGCCTTATTGGAGGGGAGGTCATGAATCACTTCTACCTCCATAATAGATATTTCTCGCATTAGGCCTCATTTTTCTCTTCAGATACCACATGAGGGATGCATCATCTAATATTGGAGATGGATTCCCTTCTATATTCCTGGGGTTCTTGGAGTATGGTTTGAAATCAAGTAATCAAATATTCTTTTATATCCTCGTGATGGACTAGCCTTTGACCATTCTAACCATTGAGCGAAAAGATTATGTTTACCTACCTATGTTTAAGCATTGTATAGTGGACAAACTGTGTTTCACTCCCTTTCTTTAAGCCACTGGACTCTTGATTTCTATTTCCAGAGAATCTCTTCCTACTTCCTTCTTTGTTATAGGGTACTTAGGACCCACCCCTCATGGGCCTCCAACTCCTCGTTCCTACCTTCCAGAATGATTCTTTGTTGGATTTCTTTCATTTTACCCTCCAAAGCCCATTTTTCTTTGTCGATGTTGCCAAAGTCATATATGTTCCATTATTTAATTCACTTTTTTAGTTCCTTCACCCAGAGACTGAGATCTCCCACCACCATCCTTCAAGCTTTTGGATGAAGTCAATTCTTTCTAGCCAAAATGATTCAAATCGAAAGGGCCTATTCCTTGGAGACATTCTTAGATCAATTTCTAACCGAATGGGTCAGTGATTAGATCCTAAATAGTGGAGAATATAGGCCTAGAAATATAGATCTTGCTAAAGAGTATTATCATATAGGAGAAACCGATCTAGCTTCTAGGAGATTTGATGCTTACCTCCCCGACAGTTGTTCCATGTGAAAATGTCATCACTGAACTCGATGTCCTCCGTGTCTAGATCTTGAATTGTTTCTCAGGGAAGGCTTTAGAAATGGGGTCTATTCTTCGAGCACCTCCTTTCTTTTCACTCAGATCCTTGATCATATTGAAGTTCCCCGTGAAGATCCAATTATCAGTGGCCATAAAACCTTTCAGCTTCAACAGACTAGAAAGGAAGCTAGCCTTCTCTCCAGGGATTGTCGGGTCGTAGATCCCCGTTATTGAAAATTGAGTTGTGGAGCCAATGCATTCAAATTGACCAGAAAGGATATGAGGGAAGACTATCCAAGACCTAAAAGTTATGGATCTAGTATCCCATAGAAATGTTATCTCACTAGTCGTGCCCTTAGCATCCAGTGCCATGCAGTCCACCCCTAGCCATCAACGACACACAATTTCCTCTAACTTCTCTCACGTCACTTTAGTTTCCTAAAGAGCTATGATAATTGGATTTTCTTGATGAATCCTAACTCCGAGGTGCCTCAACTTACCTTTCGAATTGAGGCCCCGAATGTTCCATGAGACGAATTTCATTGAGAGAGGAGAAGAGATCTCTGGTAGTACTCTGTGAGGACATTTGTTTGCCTTGAGTCGACAAGGATAGCTCCAGCCTCATTGATGATCTCCCTTGTGGGTTTCCTACCGCATCTCCTTTTCTCCATGCCTGAACTAGATTATGCCCATTTGAGTGGAGGTGTCCTCCTCATAAACTACTAGGGCAGAATGATGGGAATATTCTTGGGGGGGTTGACGCTGCTCCCACTCTTTGAAGATTTGATGAAATTGGTCTAGTTTCTCTTGAGTTATGCCCTCAGAGCCATCCTTGGACCAGTTCCTTAGGAGGGCCACCATGATTTGCTCATCTGAGTTGAGTTGATCCATTTTAATGTTGATTTCCAAAGCTTGTTGGACTTGAGCAAGAACACTTTGAATATCTTTACCATTTGTTTGAGCATCTAGAGATTTTTGTTTGCTTGGTTGCTTTTTCTTAGAGTTTCAAGGTTGGCTTTGACTTCCATCGCTTGTTGCGTTTGAACAACATTTTCCAGGCCTTTTGGATCTTCTTCTTCCTCGTGCACTTCTAGGAGGGAAAATTAGTTTTTAAATTGCCAATTCGAGGCCGTCGGGGGGGGGGGGGGGTGATTGGGAGGACCCCTATTGTTTGATGACCATCGGCCTGCGACTTCTTGAAAGCCTTCCGAAGGAGCGGGGGTTGAGGGAGGCAAATTTTCCTTTGGCTGTTGTGAACAGTCCTGAAAAAGATGCCCATACCCATGGCAGAGGCGACATTTGAATGGGGCATGTTCATAATCTAAGTGACGAGACCATACATCATCCAGATATTAAATTTCCACTGATTTCGATAGTTTTTTGGAGATGTTCATATAGACATAGATCCATGCATAGGAAGCAAATCGTCAACGTATCGTGATTTCTGAGATTTGCACAAAATTATCCATAGAGTTGTCGATTGGTTCTAGAATGTCTTCTTCCCAGAAATATTTTGGTAAGGAATAAACCCTGACCCAGTTGGGAGCAGCCAAAAATTTCTCATTTTCTGGATTGTAGCAGGGTTCCCAATGTCTCATAAAAAGCTTTGCATTGTTCATTAAATAGAGGCCATTATCTGGATCTTTTCCATCTTCGAAGATCACAGTGAAGAAGCCTTTTGCTCTTAAACGAAGCTCAGTTAGGGCCTTTGGTTGCCATTTCAGCTGGATCCAACGGAGAATGTCCATCTCCCTAGGCCAAATTCCCATAAATTTGTAGATGATCACATGGTCTTGCATGAATTGCAGGGATTAAGCCAGGCGATTATTGGGGATTACCACTCGAGGGTATTTTGTTGCCTTCGGAAGGCATCCACCCTTAAGTTTACCTTGCCACTACATGCACAGTGCTGGAGAGGCGACCTGCTTATTTTTCTGTTGCCATGCATAATCGAAAGGGCTGGGGGTAGAGCGTTGATTGCCTAACAACGTAGATTTGAAGGAGGGAGGGGCACCCCCTCCCCCGTGGGGAGCAGACATGGGTCTAGTCAATCAGAAAATCTGCTTCAGAGCAGGGGAGGAAGGCACATGTAGAAGGAAAATATTAGCTCACTAGGATTTAGAAGTCAGAAAACCCTAGCTCACGAGAAACCCTAGCAGAGCTCCATTTTTTCTCCCACAAAAACCTATGAGACTCTTGTCTCACATTAATGTTAATTTCCACAACATTTCCCACATTCCACTCTATGGCAAGTATAAGTTGTGAAGATAAAAATGTCATGCTATTGGATTCTATAGGCTTCATGCACCAATGTCACATAAGTTGATTGGGTAGGTGGTCTTTCTTTCCATGATATGCAAATGTAGAGTATTTTAAAATTATGATAACAAAAAATTGAATTATAAGTTTTAAAATTTTTAAATAAATTTACACGGGGTGACATCTTGTTTTGGGTTATGTAGCCTTGGTGTCAGCGACGCCAATATGTCATTTTTTGAAAAGCGTGAAACCTATAGTTAGATATTACAACTCGAAAAAAATTTACGCAAAATTTTATGTATGATAGAAAATAATAGTGTGAAACCGATGCTAGATATCACTACTAACTACAATAATATTATAATTAGATTTCTTTATCCTATTTCATAACGGATATACATATCATTAATATTATTAATACGATAGATTAAATAATAATATTAATGTAGCCCACATTTATTAAAGTGCACAAATATTTATATTATATTAATTTTAAAATGTTAATTAAGAATGTTTAGTAATGTGGTTTAAACATATTTAAAATTTTAAATTTTTAAATAGCTTTTATGATTTTTTTTAATCACATTTTAAATTAAATATTTTAATCTTATAAAATTTCGATAAATCATTGAAAAACTTTGCTATTAAAAAATAAATAAATAGTTGATGTCTAATTTAATATCTAGAATTTTCATCAATACCCACAACTCAAATGGTAATTTCATTTACAATAAAAAAATTAATTACATCGCAAGGCATTTCCCTTATGTAGTCTATGTGCCTATTTGTTGATGTGACTCTTACATTATCTATATCCATCAATTTTGTTAGACAACCCTCTAACCATCCTCCACTAACCATTTCTTAGCACTTTCCCTCATCGCTTAGTGGTAGTATCTAGCATGGGATTCTCCTTAGGTTAGGCATGGGTTGTCCTCTGTTGCCTTCTTTGATTGATAGAAAAAAGAGTGCTTGAGATTTAGAATTTTCTAATTTTTGGCTTGGAATAAAAGCTAAATTCAAAATTTAAATAAGCACGAGTAGGGCTCCTCAATTAATAGATAGGTTGGGAATCAAATCCCCTTATTCACAGGGATAAGATGATTGGGGGGAATAGCATCCAAGAGTAAGGGTTTGGAACTTGGGCAAGAACACAGACATGTAATGCAACTGGAATATGCAACGTTTGGAGTTGGGTGTTTTATATTAACTATCCAGATTCTAACCATTCCTCTTTCCATAGCTTCAATGATGCAAAATTTTATGGGGATGTAAACCTTTTAGCAATGCAAAATGTTGCAAAGGTAGAAATTTTGGTACAATGTGACATGTCACAAAGATAGAAACTTTCTAGTGATGTGAAAAGTCACTAAGATAGCAATTTTGGGATAAGAGGATAGGGGGGATAACATCCAAGAGTAAGGGTTCCAAACTTTGACAAGAACATAGACATGTAATGCAAGTGGAATAATGCAAGGTTTAGGGGTGGGTGTTTTAGATTAATTATCCAAATTCTAACCATTCCTCTTTCCATAGCTTCAATGGCCAAAACTTTTATGGGAATAGAAACCTTTTAGTAAGGCAAAGTGTTGCAAAGATAGAAAGTTTGGTGAAATGTGACATGTTACAAAGATAGAAACTTTCTAGTGATGTGAAAAAATTTTGATGTATTTTGGCATGTTGCATGAAAATAGTTTTTGGGTGCAAAACATCATGATGTAGAAAAACTGTCACACAAAAATAAACTTTCAGTTTGTATGTTACCTCAGAAAAAATAATACATTCTAATGGAGTGATGAAGGAAAATTTCTTTCCTGAAGATAAAAACATTTCTATGAGGCAAACCATTGTGAAGACAAAAAATTTTCATCAATTAAAAATGTTGCAAAGATAGAAATTATGGTTTATGTGATATGCCACATGAAAATAATTTTTGGCTGTGAAACACCATGAAGTAGCAAAATGTATTCCCACATGGAAATAAAATTTTGGTTCAAGTGATACATCACATGGAAGAAAACATTCCAATGGTGTGATGAAGGAAAATTTGTGTCCTAAAAATAGACACTTTTTTGCAATGTGAAACACCGTAAAGTTGTATACTTTATATTGATGGGAAATGTTGCAAAGATAAAAAGTTTGGGGGCAATGTGACATGTCATATGAAAATTATTTTGGGTGCAAAATATCACAAAAGGTCAAATCATCATGTCATGCGAAAAGTATTTTATTGTTCATATGATACACCACATTATGGGAAATGTTGCAAAGATAGAAAGTTCAAGACAATGTGACATGTCATATGAAAAGTATTTTGGGTGTGAAATATCACAAAGGGTCAAATCTTCATGTCATGCGAAAATTATTTTATTTTTCATATGATACACCACATTGCATCAACGTTTTGTTTCTTGCAATGTTATAGTTTCAAAGGCTATTCAATAGAGCTACAACCTCATTTTTTCCCTTCAAAACCAAACTTATTTCTTGTCATTTAAAATAAAAATTTACCACCAACCCAAATTTTACAATGATGAAGAGCAGAATTTATATTGATAGTTGTTGAAGTTGAACCCATGTTAAGGAGGCGATGTTGAAGGTGCATTTCTAATTCCAATATTAAATCAAATATAATGAATAAATTGTTTTTCCGAAAAAGGAAGAGGTGTAATTTTATCCATCATGAAGGAAAAATAAAATTACATGTTGCACATCCGGTGAACATTCCAAAGAACACACCTCATGGATTTGAGCTAACAAGGAAAAACAACATTAGAAAACCTTACAATAACATAAATGTGAAATTAAGTGTGATAAATCACACTTTACTTCTCTTTTTTACCCTTCCTTTTTTGCAATGCTCAACAAGAACCATTGCCAAATATCTTCCTACTTCCACATGAGAAGCATATTTATCTAAATATGAGATCTTTGAAGCATGAGTTTTTTTTGTGTCCCTATTCCCATTTGATTCCTGAAAACCATCTGATTCAGTACCCTTCTAGATAAGGGTGATGATTCTTGACTGTGCCACAACGCCCCCAGCTTGTTGGTTTCCAAGTTGAGCCTTTGCATCCACTTCTGATTGGACATGTTGACTCTCCTTGGTATCTTCTTCTTCTTCTAAGAGGCGAGGCTCTGAAAAATGCTGTCCTTTGGCCTATTGGACTACCTTTTTTTCGTGTTCTTTTTAGTTTCTGTACATCTGTTTTCTAAATGACATGTTTAAAAGCATCTTAGACGTCAAAATGTCATGTTTTCATAATCTAAAACTTGATACCACTAAATTTGTTTGTGTTTCAACATTATGTGGTCTAGTAGACCTTTGCCGAAGTCTATCTCCACACATATTCTGGAAAAATTTAAGAGGCCTAAAAACTATCTCCACATGTATTCCAAAAAAAGTCAAGAGGCATTTATTTGTTCTTTCTAGGTCCATTTTCTTTTTTAATTTTCCTAGTGTATTTCCAATATCCTCAAGGAATTTGTGATGCCAAATAGGGAGAGGGGGGTTTGGAAGTTGTCTCACTCACACTAGCATGGTTAAGACCACCATATTTGAACCATAGAGTGATGGAAATCCCAGCACTACCCCAGAACCATGGTCCTTCATTTAGAACATACTCTAGATCCTTCTATGTACTGAATTGGACAATAAAAAGCCTTTGGAACACAAATAAATGTCACAATTGGATGTCCACGAAGAGGAAACTCATTGAAATAAAGCTTTAGGTTTTGGGTAGAAGCCATTAAACAGAGAGTAGAGAAGGGGATATAGGGTCCTAGAATGTTTTGAAGTTGTTATGTTGGGTTGAAATCTTCCCTTTTAATGCATCTTTAAACATTAGGTATCCTAGCATCAAGAGCTCCCCATGATACTTGGAGTTCAAGACTAAGGTTGAATTTCTTTTGATACTATAATCTTTAATAGGTAAAGAATCTGGGAGTAACTTCCCTTTGTGTTGAGTTCAGGACTAAGATTGAGTTTATTTTGATACTGTAATCTTTAATAGGTAAAGAATCTCGAAGAAACTTCCCTTCACATTGCATACTTCGAAATTTTGCAAGCATAACCCATTTTTCCTCAATGGTCTGCTTTAGAATAGAGATAGAGTCTGAGCTTCTTATCCAAGGAGTAGAGGTCTTCCCACTAATATTCCTGGTGAAAATATGAAAAATGTTTTGATCCTTCTCTGCTTGAGGTGTGTTCTACGTAGACCACCAAAAATGGGCGAGGACACTTCGTAGAGAAGGCACCCATATGTGCACACGGAGAAAAAATCCTCGTTCAAACTCTGTCAGTCTTTCGACCATCAAGAGAGATGACGAGAAAAAACTTGTTTAGACTCTGTCGATTTTTCGACCATCACAGAGAGATGAAAAAGGCATGCAACTTTTAGGGGTGAAATTGCCTATGTGAGTGAAAGAGGCTTCAGATCTGCAACCTCCTCAATAGGCTTCACCCAATCCAAAAACCTAAAAAAATCTTGAATCTGACTAAGAGAGCAACCTATTGCAAAAAAGGTCATTGACCTAGCTAGGCGTTCTTGTTGCAGGCTTCTGACACTGGGCAAGCCCTGATCAAAATAAGTGACCTTGGGAAGCTTAGAAAAACTTTGTACCAAGATTCCACGAGAACCATTTGACCAAATGGAAAGAGAAAAAGAGTTACGGCACCCTCACTTACCAGATGTGGCTTTTGGTATTATGTTCCATAATCTCGGAAAATCCTTAAGCAACTGAGTCCAGGGCTTGCATTCGTCAATGCCTTGGAAAGAAAACAGCGTATCAATCGCAAGCCAAGACCCTCCTCTGAGAGTCACGATCTCAGAACCAATGATGAAACCATTGGAGAGAATGCAAACCCTAATTCGCCTCGCTAATTGCATTCTTATCATTTTTCAATTTTAGTTTTGCAGAGTTAGTTATTGACTTACTATTCAATATATGAATAAATCAATATTATGATATTTTCTATATTCAATGTGATCTTGAATTAAGTAAAAAAAAAAAAATATATATATATATATATTATATTAGAAATTTTATGTGATTTTTACCAAAAAAAAAAAAAAATATACTTAATATTATGATATTTAAATTAAAACACATTAAAAATCATAATATTTTCTACCAATCTTCAATACTATTAATAGAATCTACTTATCTTGCCATGTCAAGGTGATACCCTTCCTTCTTTTCCCAACATTGGCTTAACAATTTCCCAACATTGGCTTAACAATTTTGTATGGTAGCACCTCCAACTCTCACTTGCACACTCTTAGATGGACTTCAACTCTAATTTCTGGCCAAAACTCCATTCACTATTCAATTTCTCTCAACAAGCCTATTTAGGCATTTAAGCATGGTCTATTAACCATGCATTCTTATTTCCTATATTTTTATATAATGGATTGAAATTTGATTGTAAATATAATACAAGTTTTAGACAGAGGAGGAATGACCTGTTATAGAGTTTTGTGAACCCAACGTTTCAGACTGCCAAGTGAGTCCATCATCAGGGGATGCGACAATAGATAATCTTCAAACCTTAATGATATATCCATGAGTTATGTTTAGGTTATATATATAGGTTATTAAGGAAGGAAGTGAGAAATTAGGTCGGCCATTTTTATTTTTATTTATTTATTTTATTTTTTTTATTTTTTACTTATTTTTTCTATTTATTTTATATATAATGGTTTGCTTAAAAATAAAAAAATAAATAAAATAAAATAAATAAAAATAAAATGGCCGATCTAATTTCTCACTTCCTTCCTTAATAACCTATATATATAACCTAAACATAACTCATGGATATATCATTAAGGTTTGAAGATTATCTATTGTCGCATCCCCTGATGATGGACTCACTTGGCAGTCTGAAACGTTGAGTTCAAAAAACTCTATAACAGGTTATTCCTCCTCTATCTAAAACTATCCTCACCTGTATGGATTCATTATTTAATAATACAAGTTATTAAACTGCATGTTAAAGTTATTTAAAAGCATTTAGAATTAACTCGAAGATTTGCTATAGAGTGAGTGCGATGAATTAATACTGAAAGGGTTGAAGGAACACTAAGAGTACAATTATTGCTCCATAACACTAAAAAATAGCACAAAGTCTTTTTTATAATTGATCTTTTAAATAAAGAGCAATCATCTACCTTAGTAAGAAATAAAAGATACTACTCAGAAACATTGACGCTTTGTGTTGAGACAAATTGAGGATGGCCATATTTTCATGTGGATTTGTTTATATCATTTTTGTGATACTTCTGTTTGTGCTTATTTTTAATCCTCATGTGAGCCCCTGACTTGCATTTTAGGACTTCTTATTAGCATAAGAATTGAAAACACATCTGATTGGAAGTTTATGAGTGCAACTTATCTAGTTCCTTTTATTCATAACCTTGTTAATGATTTTTTTGTTTAGGCCAATTCTGGTTTCAAATTGGCTAGCCAATTGAGATTTTGATCTTTCTCCTTGATTAATTTTGGAGAACCCATGTGAAATAGTTGGAAACATTCCCAAATTGTTATAGTTTATCTCATTTGCAACTACCAAAACATTTAATGGGTTTCTTCCCAGAGGTATAATCCTTTTAATATTATAATGCTAAAATTTGAAATGAACCTTAATGATATTTGATTATTATTTGCTTTAAAAGAATATAACAATTCATCATTATTATTACTACTATGCATAATGATTTACTTGATTTAAGTGAGGAACATAACTACATCCTTCCTTTTTCCAAATAGATGTTGAAACCTACAATATCTCAACCTCCTACTTTTGCTAATTATGTCTATCACTAATATGTAAATCTTCCATAGTTAAAAGTTTACATATTTTCAAGTCTTTGCCAAAATCAATGCCCTTTTCAACCTGTTAAGAACAACAATTATAAAACATACAATTACCTTCGTAATATGAAGCTTTTTTTCACTTATGCTCATTTATATTGTTGATGTTCATGTTCTTTACATACCTGTCTTTTTGGTTTTCACTTTCCCCTTCCATCTACAAGGTTTTCATTTTAAAGTGTATCATTCCTTCAATATATTTACCCATCTAATTGAACATGCCCTTGACTTGATGCTTGAACTTTCAATTGACATCCAAGCATTACTACGAATTGTTGCTGTTGAGCCCATACATTCTATTCAAAGTGAAACCTTATGCACTACACTTCTATCTTTGATGGCACACACATGCAACAAATAGTATTTCTAATAAAATTTAACTTTTGTGTTGCTTCAAGAACACTTCAAAAGGGTTTGGCTATACACTTGAGAAAATGGGCTTGTATAGTTCTTAACCAATGCATGTAACCTTCATCCATCAATTATAATATACTTGAAATACTTGCTTCCCCACATGCAAACTACCCATTTATATTTTGATGATTTCTATTTTTGATATAAGACTATCATACCATAACACTTGGAAGTAACTAATTCCTCCATGACATTGATTGGCCATCTAGTTGCTATATTGCTCCCAACTACTCAAAATATAGACACCCTCTCATCTCCATGCAAGAACCACTACTAAAAAATATGCATAATTACTCAAGTTTCTTCCTTTCCCACCATTCAAATACCTATTCCTATTAGAGAATTAAGCCTATACAACTTTAATTATGCCATCGAGGGTTGAGTGGAGGCGAAGAAAACCCCTTCATCAATTCAAGAACCAATAAGAAGTTGGAAAGATATTTAGATTTGACCCCGTTGACATGGTTGGGGGTGGGTGGCAGGGGAGAGGGAATACATAACAATTGTTTTAGTGATTGCACAAATACCTTTTATGTTCAAATCCAAATTGGCCATGCCTACCTTGTCTCCAAAGAAGCTTTCAAATGAGAAAACAAACTATATAACCAATTGAATAATGATAGGGATATATTTTTACATTTAAACCCCCTTATTCAACATTTCTTAAAAGGTCGGCGGAGGCGGTTGGTTGGTAAAGTCAGACTCGTAAAGACAGTGAGGTCTTGTGCTCAAACCTGAGCGGGGGCATTGACTAGTCGCAAGGAAAAGCTGAACCTGGGCCAAGCCCGCTCACCTTAGGACCTTTTGATAGGTAGAGGAAAGGTCTCCACAGTTGTGAGCTCCGGTGGAAATGAGGGTTTGAAGCTCACAGATTCAATAGACTGAGGTACTAACTCTGGAGAAGAACAGGGCCAGAGTGGTAGAGCTCCACATAAGGGGGCAAACTCTGACCCGACAAATGGAAAATGCGAGGTCCACTGAGACCCCATCATACAAACAAATAATGATGAACAAGACGACAACACAGGATGGGGTGCAGATAGCAAGTTATGAAAAGTCAGATCAGGAAACACCAACGAGCAAGGGGAAGAAAGGCATTCAAGGTAATAATACTAAAAAACTGAATGAAAATGAAGAAAGCAAAAGAACAGAGAGTAGAGACAGCAAGAATCCAACCCAAGGACATTTCTCTCATGGAAATAAACAGGAGAAGGAGCGAGCAGGAGTGGAGGAAGAGGTTCTAAATCAGGATAAAGAGGAACAAGGGGGAACGACGACATCACCCAACAGAAAAAAGAACCAGGGTTCAGGTAAGCCCAAAGCTACAAAAGCCCTAAGGGTTGTGATATCTGATTCGGAGATTCAGTCACATTGGGATCATATGGTTGAACATGTGGTGATATGCAGGTTCATGGGGTTCTGACCAATAGAACGGGATCTGTGTCAGTGGATAAAGCAACAGTGGAAACCCAGAGGTGATGTAAGATTGCACTTGGGAGCTAAGGGTTTATTTACTATAGTTTTTTCCAATTTAGAAGACAAGGATCGGATATTCGATGGACGGCCTTATTTCTTTGCCTCCGTGGGTCTATACATAAGGCCATGGAAACCCAACTTTGTACCAGAAAAGGAAACCTTCAAGCAGGTACCAGTTTGGATACGCCTTTTTTCCCTACCGATTGATTATTGGGGACATGCAACTCTAGAACAAATAGGTAATAATCTAGGGACCTTCATTAAGGCCTCAGAAGCGACATTGCAAAAAATGTATACCTCTTGTGCTAGAATCTGCATGGAAATGGATGTGTCGGGAGCTTTGCATGAGGGTCTATGGCTAGAATATAGAGACGAGGATTATTTCCAAGCCATAGACTATGAGAAAATCCTGTTCTGTTGCAGAAAATGTCATGAGCATGGTCATTTAATCAGAGAATGCCCACTGGACAAGGTAGTAGGGGATCACAAGGATGGAAAAGGAGAGAAGAACAAGGAAATCTTCACCAGACCGAAATCCAAACAGAGAGAAAATAGAAAACGCCAAACCAAGGCAAGCACTTCAAAAGGAAATATGACCAATTCTTTAGAAGTATTGGAAACCGAGACAGAATCAGAGGACAACATTAAAGAACAAGAAACCACGAAAATAAGCAGATCTACAACAGTGCCAAATTTGAAAGAACCGGAGATGAACCATTTGAGTATCATTCCCCAGGTTTGAGAAACAACAGAGGGGGTTGAAGAAGACTCAGAAATGTTAACCAGTGAAATTGGGAGTGAAGATATGGAATTAAGCGATATACTAGAGAAAGAAGGTATGGATCTACTAAACATGGTAGAGAATTGGAAAAAGAAGGGAATGGAACACATATCGGAAGAGGAGGTAAAGAGAATTAATGACATACTCATAGCAAGGAAAAGGGCAGAGATGGAGCTGCAAAGCAAGAGCTTGGGTACAACTAAAGGGCTTGGGGTCCGTACACAGGGATTGCATCAAACCTCCACAAGTTCCAAGCATCGAAAAAAGAGAGGACGAAGGACCAACAATGAGGCATTACAAGAACTGGGACAAATGCTCTTAAATTCCGGTAAGATGAAAGCCCTAGAGGCATTTTCACTAACCTCCTAAACTCTGTTTAAAATTAAAGTTCTGTCTTGGAATGCTAGAGGGCTAAACAACCAAACAAAACAACATCTATTAAAGAAGAAGGTCCAAAAGGAACAACCAGACATAGTGTTTGTGCAGGAAACTAAGTGCTCAAGCAGCACGATAATCAGTATTAGCAAAAAACTAGGTAAGTGCATGGAATACTTGGAGACAGCTAGCAATGGATGGGAGGGAGGCCTAATCATTCTATGAAATCCACAAGTAATCTAGCTCCTTTCCTCTGAGGCAGCCAGATCCTACATAGCTATAGAAGTCCAAGTAGTAGGAAACTCTGAGACTTATCTTTGTACCAATGTCTATGGCCCTCAGAAGCTAGAGGATAAGCTTCTATTTTTGAGGACTCTGCTTAACCTGAAGCTAAGATATCCCCAAGCTAAGACGATCTTTGGAGGTGATTTCAACATGATCACCACACTCACAGAAAAGAGAGGAGGTATAAGGAAACTCAACAGAGACTCTGAAGCTTTCCTAGACTTCATTAAGTACGCCAATCTAGTGGATGTTTTCTCCATAAGTGGTGTTTTCACGTGGAAGAACAAAAGAGGAGGTGAAAAGCAAATAGCCTCTCATCTGGATAGATTTTTAGTAATAGAAGGTATACTGATGGAAGGAATCATTGTGGAATCAGATATTCTTCCCAGTGGAGGGTCAGACCACTGGCCCATCACATTAACTACAACAATCCAGGGCACTCCTTGAAATAAACCTTTTAGGCTCGAAAAATTCTGGCTTTCTCATCCCGAGTTCATTTAGCAAATTGAACAATGGTGGAAAGAACCTTTGGGTATTAAACGTACCAAAATGTATTGGTTACAGGGTAAGATGAAACACATTAAAGCCAAAATCAAAATATGGAATTAGGAAGTCTTTGGGAATATATTCAAAGAAAAAAAGAAACTAGAGGAGCAATTAGAGCATATACGTGAAGAATGGATTCAAGGGAACATAAAC
The DNA here is from genome assembly GCA_000404065.3 of Pinus taeda. Classification (NCBI taxonomy): domain Eukaryota; kingdom Viridiplantae; phylum Streptophyta; class Pinopsida; order Pinales; family Pinaceae; genus Pinus; species Pinus taeda. Next base: position 317,325 of record APFE031062261.1, on the reverse strand, counting down.
CAAGAAACTGTGAACAAGGAAAAGATACTTATGCAGGACTGGAAACTACGTTGCCAACAGGAGGAAACACTTTGGAAGCAAAAATCTTGAGTTCAATGGCTTAAGGAAGGAGAACAAAACACGAAATTCTTCCATAGATCAGCAATCATCAATGGACCATAGAGGAACAAACAAAATTATAATCCTTAAAGATGAACAGGGAGCCACGATACAGACACATCAAGAGATCTCTAACCTTCTTACTATGCATTTCAGTAGAATAGATAAAGAACCTGAGATTGACAGAATGGAGGCCATTCATGAACTTACTTCCTCCATCCCCAAGCTAATTACGGAGGAGAAAAACTTGGCTTTAACTCGAGAAATTACCCTGGAGGAGGTGGAAGAGGCCGTAAAAGAAATGCCTAATGATAAAGCACCTAGGCCTGATGGATTCACCATAAACTTTTACAGAGCTTGTTGGGAGATAGTCAAAACAGAAGTCTGGGAGGAAGTAGAAGATTCTCGGCGCTCATCTTCAATCCTCAAGTTCCTCAACTCTACCTTCCTTGCCCTTATTCCAAAGGAGGAGGAAGCTAACACACCCTCAAAGTTTCGTCCAATTGCACTATGCAATGTCTTATACAAGATTATTTCCAAAGTAATAGCCAATAGAATGAAACCCATACTTCCAGGCATTATTTCGGAAGAGCAATCAGGCTATGTAGAGGGGAGACAGATTTTGGACAACATCCTACTAGCATAAGAGATGATTCACACACTTCAAACACGGAAGAAAGTAGGTATGATGATGCAACTAGACCTATCAAAGGCACATTATAAGGTTAACTGGCACTATTTGGAAGCAATATTGAAAACCTTTGGCTTTGCTGAACAATGGATAGTTTGGATCCTAACTTTGGTCAAATCCACAAAATTTTCAATTCTGGTTAATGGAGCCCCAACTACCCAGTTCTCTCCTTCGTGAGGTCTACGGCAGGGGTGTCCTTTATCCACCTTCCTTTTCGTGATTTTAATGGAAGGTTTAAGCAGACTAATCCATAAAGCTAAAGAGGAAGGTGTTATTGAAGGGCTTTAGCCCCTACCCTCAATTCCAGCAACTACTCACCAACAATTTGTTGATGATACGATGTTGCATGGCACTCCCTCGGTTAAAGAAGCATTGGGTTACAAAAGTCTTCTCAATCTCTTCAGCAGGGCCTCAGGTATGGAACTAAATCTCTCAAAATCTTCTATATTTTTTTCAATACACACATAGTTGTTCAAAAAAATCTTTCCACCATCCTAGCCTTCAGAAGAAGTAGCCTCCCCTCGAGATACCTAAGAGTTCCGTTAATGAACAAGCCATGGCAAAAATCGCATTGGGAAAAGATTTTGGCAAGCCTGGAAAAAAGATGTCATCATTGGACCCATAGAGCCCTTAACTTCGCAGTAAGATTGGTCTTAACCAAAGCAGTCCTCCAGGCCATTCCACAATACATGCTTTCCATTCTTCCAGCTCCCAAGGGAGTACTGCAGAAGATAAGGGTCATCCAAAGGGCCTTTCTCTGGTCGGGTAATTCATAGAAGAAGAAATGGTCACTAATGGCGTGGAATAAGCTGTGCAAACCTAAACATTTGGGAGAGCTGAACCTGCAGGACCCATCCACGGTTAACAGTGCTTGTGGTGCAAAATTATGGTGGAGGTGGCTGAAAGAACCTAAATTACCCTAAGCCAAACATTGGAAAGAAAAGTACGCTCAAAATCACATATTGTAGAACTTAATCTGAATGCAAGACACTCCAAAAGGCTCACCAATTTGGAATCTAGCGAGAAATAACCGGCACATAATCCAAGAGAAAATTATTTGGGAAATTCGTGATGGAAAAATAGCCCTTTTCTAGGAAGATGCATCGCAACAGCTCCCCAAGCTGGAAAGACCTGAATTCTTAGATATCCAAAGAAGCAACTAGGAGCTAGGGAGAACCACAGCGAATCAGTATTAGAAACCTAACGAAAGTGACCAGGTTGGATAACTTGGTTATTCAATGAGACAGATCATCTGACCGAAGAAAACAACAATTTAAAGGACCTGCAAACACAACTAGCCAAGAGAAGGATAAGGAAAGCAGGGGATAGTGACCAATTACGTTGGGGAAAGCTTGAAGGAGGTAACTTCATGCTTAGAGAAGCTAGAACACACATAGAAGATACTGAGCATGAAGAAAAATTCAAATGGCATAGTAAAGTTTGGGATGCCCAACTTTGGCCGAAGATCAAAACATTCCTATGGCTCCTAATGCACAAAAAAACGTTAACTTGGGAGAATCTCCGGAAAAAAGGATTCATAGGTCCTTCTCGTTGCCCCATGTGTGGAACGGAAGAGGAAACTATGAATCACCTCTTCATCACCTGTGATTGGGCAGACAATATATGGAAATGGGCAGAAACCATTCTTCAAAGGATGGATCGGGTTAGGAATTCAATTCAAGAAATAATCGAGAATTGGAGTGTTAATTTATCCAATACCCAATTGGTTAATACCATTTGGAAACTCATAATAGGGTTCATAGCATGGACAATCTGGAAAGAAAGAAACCGGAGAGTTTTCCTAAATGAAATTAGAGGCATAAACCACATAAAAGATACAATTCTTCAAAATATCAAGCAAATGGTTCTTGCCAAAGGAAGAATAGAACAGGACAAAAATATCTCTAGTTTGGACTTATAGATTCTGAAAGCTTTTTACATTGACATGGGAACCTTCACGTCTTCTTCGAATCGTCGACAAGAGCTAAATACCAGTGTGAATTCCTAGATTCTGTCGCCAACAAGCTTCCCCAAACTCAATTTTGATGGAGCTTCCAGGGGAAATCCATGACCTGCTGGCATTGGAGGTGTTCTTAGGGATGGTAAAGGTGGAATTTAGCACATTTATAGTCAAGCACTCGGTGAAGGAACTAATAACGAAATGGAATTTGCAGCACTAGAGCAAGGTTTGAGAATTCTTAGAAGACTAAAAGTGGGAGCCACCGTGGTGGAAGGGGACTCTCAACTGTCGGTTATGGCAGCAAGGAGACTGTATACAGGGGCCAAAACAAGTAAATTCACTCGGCACTAGAGGCTTACCAAGGTAACAGAGATCATTGTAGAACACCTATCTTGCCTAGATACTTTTCAAGCAGTTAGACGCAAGGCTAATACAATGGCAAATCACTTGGCGAATTATGGAATTGATAATCCCTCTGCCAACTTGGACAACTATTGGCAGGAAATCACATGCACGGAGCTGAGAAACATGTGCACTCTTCTTTCGAGGCAAGACATCACTTAACAAAAGAAGAGACTAAGGGGTACGAAGATCTTCCCCTTAGGTGGAGAATGACACCACCCAATCAAAGGGACATGAGGATAAGTGGTTGGCAGGCTATAGGAGTACAAGGAAGGAAGTGGCATTCAATTTATAAGCACGCAAGGATTGTTTCAAGGAGCGCAACGAACAAAAATTATGGGCACCGCCGACATCAAAACATAAAAGAAGACACTTGGCACTCAACGAAATGGTTCAAGCGTGGCAGACTTAAGAATAAGGATTCGGCTTATCAACAAAAATGTGAAAACCAAAGTAGTAGTTATTATGCATGGACATGCGATCATGAGTTGGCGAGATGGGAAGCCTTAAGCGATTCTTGGTTTCCCTCTTCTATAATTACAGTCTCCAAACGCAAGAGCAAGGCACTGCGCTCCAACGGAAATCAGCATAGTCACAATTGTGTTCTCAGAAGGTTTCTATTCTTTGTTCTCTACCATAGAGGAATGGCCCGGGAGGGTAGCCGAAATGCTTTGGCCAATAAAGACTTGCAGAATGCTCGGGAGGCTTACGAAACGAGAACTTGCATGAAGGAAAAACACAAAATTGAGTAATTGGAAGAAATTGTTGCAGAAGAAGAAGAGAACTTGGAGGAACATGAGCTGGAAAAGGAGATGGAATGGGTCCAGGATCCCAACACAACTACCACTCGGGCAACTCAATTTGTTCGCACGCAAGCAGAAATGTGGCGCATGAAGACAATGTTAGCAAAGGCTATTAGTATGCAAGGAGAATATCTTAATCAGGCTCATCAAGCCATCTCAGTTTTATCGTCGGATCATGCAGCAGTTCTGAAAGCCTTGGATTTCAAAATCAGTTCTTTGGAGCAGTAATTTGGCAACATCTCCAAAAAGATGACTGTACTAATTAGTCTTTTGAGGCACACTATATTCCAGGATGCCTCTGTTGTGGGGGAAGGAGCGGAGGAGGCCACAGGAACTAGTCAAGGGAAGCATTCTTCTCAGCGCCCACCTCTGCCCGGCAAAGCCACCACTTTGGCCAACCAGGAAACCACCACCAAGGATTATATCATTTTCAGGCTGTAGTGGCTTACTGTGGGAGTCTCTGTGTGCTTTTGTTGTTCAGCATTTGTTTAGTTTTGGTTTTGCAATTTTACTGGTCAATTAGCTATTTCTCTGTTTCTCATGTTAACTGATCTTCTTCATAGTTTTCTTTGTCTATCTCGGAGGACCATATGGTCTGCTTTGTCTCTGTTTTCTAGATGCTAAGTTGGATTCCCTGTTTTTTTGTCCCCAACCTTTCTCTGTGCCACCCTGCATGGTGAGCCTTGGGGTCATTTTGACAGTCTGTGTGAATGTTAAGCATTGTAATCGGGCAAGGGTGTCGGTCTTTAGTCTGCATGAGCAGACCTTTTGTACTCTATGTATTTTATGACTTAATATGAAATTCTGATTTACACAAAAAAACATTGTTTAAGAGAAAGTACATTAGTCCCCGATTGTGTTTCACCTTCAAATAAATCAATGAAATCAAAATTATAATTATTGTCTTGATGGTTGACATTATTGGTGTTGGTCACTAACACATCCCCTACCTCCCTTATACATGGGAAAGATAGATAATATACTATAACAAAAAAATCCATCTAAAAGACATGTTAGGTTATGGCATGGGTGTGACATTATAGGGAGAATATTTCCCTCTAGAAGGCAAAGAATTAGCTAATTTGTGTTCTTCAAGGAGCCACCTTATCCTTGCAATCAAGGGAGGTTGTGTACCTCAATTCAATGGAAGGATTATTGGGATTATCTCCAAATTCATCATTCCAATTAACCCAAATATTGAAGAAACATATAATCTAATAGGATGGGTTGAGAAAGATGGACTACACACATATTCCCCTTCCTTAATGTTGTCGCTACTACAACACCCTCCAAAATTTCACTACATTCAAATTTTGGAGCCTATTTCACTGTTGCATCTAGTGTCACCTTCGTCGTCAAGTGTTGTTATGAGTCATTTTGTATGTTTCAAGTGTTCTTGAGCATCCTTATGTGTCGTTGCATTGATCATAACATCTTTAGTGTTTTTCATGGTGGTGACACCTTTGTTGTTGTAAAAAGACACTTTTGTTCGCAATCGTACACATTTTGTTTGTTTTACTTTGGGAATGTATGTAAAGTGGTTTTTTAATGTCTATTTATCATTTTTCAAGTTTTTCTAAGTTTCCTTGATGAGTTGGTATGTGTTGCACATGATTTTATGTCTAAACTCATTGAGCTTGCCCCTTGTTCTATCCTCAAGAATTAGATAAATTTTGATTGTTCAAGTGAGCCTATTAAGACAAAGAGTGAAAAAGCACACTCTTAAGCCTGGAGTGGGAATCATTCATTAATCAAAAGTGCGCCCTACACCCTCCAAGAGTGCGTAATGCACTTCTAGCCATCTTTCACCTTCCTTGTTCTGAACTGCACCCTTGAAGAACCAAGTCTTCCTTTGAGTGCACTCCTTCAATTTGAAGGATTGTTCCCTCCTTGAGTGCATGAGCACACCTGAAGACCTGAGGCTTAACTCCTTCAGCCTTCAGCAATGTGCCCTCCACCCTCCTTGGCCTCTATGAGTGTATGAGCGCACCCTAAAGCCCTGAAGCTGCATCCTTCATCCTTCGACATTGTGCCATGCACCCTTCTTTGCCTTCTTGAGAAAATGAGTGCACCCTAAAGCTCTGAAGCCTTTCCCTTTAGCCTTTAGCAATATGCCCTACACCCTCCTTGTCTCCCTTGAGGGCAGAAAGCACTTAGGAAGCCCAAAGCCTCACCCTTCGTCATTTGGACATGCGCTCTATGCCCTCCCTTGAGTGTCTCTCTCTCTTGAGCACATGAGTGCATCCTGAAGCCCTGAAGCTTCTTCTCTTCAACCCTTTAGCCTTTTGGAGTATGCCCTTATGCCCAAAATCTCTCCTTACTCCTCACAAGTGCATTGTTAAGGCATGAACAAAAAAATTGCATGAAACATGTTAAACTAGGAGATTTTTCAAGCTGATGTTTGCTTGCCATGAGTGATTGTAGTTACATGTATTTTAGGAGCAACATGGCAAGGATGCATGGACAAGATTGTTAGGGTCCAACCCTAACCCTTGTATTTATGTAATAAGCCTAATGGGTTGAGTTAGAGTCATAGTTAGTTAGAGATTCAATAACTCCTGCATTAGTTATTGTAAGTGGTTGACCCACATTAGAGAAAAGGGACCATAGTTAGTTGTAGGCAAGACATATTTAATAAATAAAGTGGCTAACCTGTGTTATACAAGGGACCACTAGTAGTTAGGGTTTTGGATGTCATTTAGCTATAAATAGCCTGAGTTAGTAAGGGAAAGATCATTAAGTCTTATTTTAATTGATTTATGCTCTGTTAGAAGTTGCCCTCTCGAACAAGCAAGTGAACATTGAAGTTGTCTCTAAATAATAAAATACTTTACAGTTTTTCTCATTTCATGTGATAAATATGTGTTATAGGCTATATTTCTTTGTATTTTTAGTATTCTAGATTTGTCGCAAGTCAAGAGCATAACAAGTGGTATCAGAGAACTTTCCAAGGCCAGATGTACCTCCAATTTTCACAGATTTTGTTTTAGGCTAGAGATGTGTTCCAACATCTTTAAACCACAATATTTGTTGTTGAGCACATAAACTTGCAGATTTGGGGAGGCATGCACGCAAGAACTAAAAGAGGTGGTCACACTTGTTGGACTCCCTTGTAACCCATGTGGTTACCCCTTCGAGTGGTAGCACATTAGACAAAACCGTGCACAGACTTCACTTCCACATACCCTTGGGTATATCAAAAGCCCCCTAGGCTCACCTGAAACCTAATCTTATATAAGTCGTCTACTGTCTTGCTGCTACAGTACACTGAAAACAACACCTAGGGAGATTACCTGCATGTACAATAGGGTAGTCGAGCAGTACAACTAAGGGTACAATCAATCCTCCTTAGTTAGCGCCCTAAAATATTGGGTCGAGTACTATTGTTGGACCCTTGTGTATATTGTGATCTATAGTACCTAACAATCCTTTGTGACCATAGTTCCCTCTATTATCTAAAGATTTCCCTCTACCTTATCTTCCAGATCAGATCCCGTAGTTGGGGTTTTGCTGCCGCCATACAACTCATCAGGAGGAGCCTAGTAATTGAGTGATTGACCAGGGTTGGTGTATGCTAGGTACCAAATCTCAAGTTATGACCGTTGAGAGGGTTGAACACCTTGAAAAACGGTTCAACGAATTCTAGGAAAATATTACCAAACATATCTCGCGAATAACAAACCTTGTAACAAAGTCTCATCGGGAGGAACCCAGTATTGATGCACACATAGAAGGAGAATCAAGCCATCACAGTCACTTCCATGGAAATCACCACCATTCAAACCACCAGACACCCAAGCTAGACATGTACAAATTCGATGGCTCTAACCCTACAGTATGGGTGGCACAAATGGAACAATATTTCTCCCTTAATGATATCTGCGAAGATGAAACTAAACTACATGTGGGAGCCATTTACTTGGACCAAGAGAGATGGTAGAGGTGGTAGTGGCATAAGAAATATTATCCAAGGAGAGAAACTTAGAAGATGTTCTCAAAATCCATATGTGCTCGCTTTGATCAGGAATCTAATTTTTTGGGCCGTCTCACTAAGCTCTGGAAATCATGTACAATAAAGGACTACATTGCATCCTTTGAGAAATTGGCCATCACAATTGATGGTATAGGAGATGACTTCTACTTGGAGTGTTTCATCAGTGCCCTAAAAGAAGCCATCCAAGCCCTTGTCTGGATGCACCACCCAACTACTTGGTTGGATGCATGCAACAATGCCTTAGATGCGGAAATTGCCTTAAATGCCCAGTCCAATCATCCAAATTTTGTCGCAAAGGCATGTCCCACCTAGGCTCAAGGTCCCACCCAAACACTTAAGGTTCAAAATGTGTCAGTAACAAATATGGATGAAAGATGAAAACAAGGACCGTTCTACTACTGTGATGACAAGCACTCCCATGGACATAAATGCGAGGAACCAAAATTATTTCAAATTGATGCTACTGATAACAGCTCAGTAGATGAAGCTCCATCCCTTGAGATGCCCGAGGTAGATGCCAGGGAAACCCAAACTGACAAGTATCTTACAGCTACGCCAGATGAGTCGATTATCTCACTACATGCCTTGGATGGCATTTCTTCACCTTAGACTCTCAAAATCCGAGGCTTTATTAAACATCGACCAATAGTGGTATTGATTGATAATGGCAACACTCATAACTTTATCCATAAGAGAGTCACATAAGTTGTTCATTTATTTGTGCGGGTGGTATCTAATTTCCAAGTCCTTATCACTGATGGGGGGACCATGAAATGTGAAGGCCGTTATGAAAATATTAAGCTTTAGATGGGAAGCTACCACCTAAAGAGCCACATGTTTGCTATTGAAATGGGTGGTTTTGACATTGTCCTAGGTGTTGCATGGCTTTACACAATGGGCCCTATCACAATGGATTTTCGAGAGTTATATATGATCTTTACGTAAAATGACCACATTCATACATTAAGGGGATTGCAGGCAAGTGCTCCTACTATCATCAGCTTGCATCGAATGGAGAAGCTTTTGAAAAAGGGTCATCATGTAGTAGTCACCCAAATTAATGCCATTCAAGCCATTGAATCCACTACTCCTCATATTCATCCTAAGATGCAAGGGGTATTATATCATCACCAGTGGGTCTTTGACAAACCTAAAGAGCTTCCACCCTCTAGGGGTGAACATGATCATAACATCCCTTTGGTCCTAGGGGCTTAGCCGCCCAATGTCTGGCCATATCAATATCCTTTTTCCCAAAAGAATGAAATTGAAAAATCATCAAGGAACTCCTTGAAGCCAGTGTTATTCGTCCCAACATCAATCCTTATTCATCTCCAGTGGTCATGGTTCTAAATAAAGATGGAGGATGGCACATGTGTCTGGACTTTAGGGCCAACAACAAGCGCACCATAAAGGAAAAATTTCCTATTCTGGTTGTTTATGATCTGCTTGATGAACTGCATGGTACTCAATTCTTTACCAAGCTATACCTCCACTCGGGCTATCACCAAATATGCATGAAGGACATAAACATTCCCAACGCTGCCTTTCAAACTCATGAAGGCCATTATGAATTCTTGGTCATGCCAGTTGGTATTTGTAATGCTCCATGTACTTTTCAAAGCCTCATGAACCACCTGTTGGAACCTTATCTCTGAAAATTTATCCTGGTCTTCTTTGATGACATTCTCATCTACTACATAACCTAGGACAAACATCTTCAACATGTAGACTGGATATTGCAACTGCTCCAAGATCACAAAATATTTGTCAAATTACCTAAGTGCTCTTTTGGCATGGAAGAAGTCGAGTATTTGGGACACATTGTGGGTCGTGAAGGAATGAGGGTTGCTTCGAAAAATATTTAGGCAATGAAAGTTTGGCCTAAACCAAAAACTTTTAAGAGTTTGAGGGGATTCTTGGGTCTCATTGGCTACTATCACAATTTTTTCTGCAATTATGGATGCATTGCTAGAACCCTCACTAATATTCTCAAGAAAAATTCATTTCCCTGGACTAATGTAGCTTAGCAGGCCTTTAGGGCTCTCAAATAGGCCATGTTCTCCACTCTTGTATTGGCCTTACCCGACTTCACCAAATATTTTGTGATTGAATTTTATGCTTCAGGTATAGGTATTGGCATTGTATTAATGCAAGAAGTTATACCATTGGCTTTCACCAACCAACAAATAAGTGGAAAACATCTAGGTCAATCTACGCCATACTTATTTGGTTGACATTTCCAAATCTACACGGACCATCAAAGCCTAAAATATTGTTTGGAGTAACATCTATCGTCACCACATCAAAATAAACGACTTGCAGAAATGTTGGGATATGGTAATGAGATAATTTACAATAAATGGCATGAAAATGTAGTGGTTGATGCTTTATCGCGCCAATTTGAGGATGAGAGCACCTTGCTATCAATCTCTTTACCCATACCATAATGGATTGAAGAGGCCCGCAAGGAATGGTTCTCCCACCCCTCTCTTTCCCAACTCATTAATAAATTAAGAGATGATCCTAATTCCTCAGCAAACTACTCTTGGTAGGATAAGATTCTTCACTACAAGGATTGAGTAGTTACGTCACCGGCTTCCACCCACAAAACCCGCATCGTGGATGAGCTACACTCATCTCCAATTGCAAGGAATTCTGGATTTCAAAAGACTTATGCTCGTGCACATCGTTCTTTCTTTTGGACTAGCATGAAAAATGAAATTCTTACTTTTGTAGTCAAATGTGATGTGTGCCAACACAACAAAGGGTAAACAGTCAAGTTACCGGGAACCTTACAACCATTACCACTCCCTACTTTTGTCTAGATGGATGTTTCCATAGGTTTCATCACTGGTATCACAAAGTCAAGAAACAAATCAGTCATCATGGTGGTTGTGGATAAACTTTCTAAATATGCTCTTTTTTGCACTCTACCACACCCATTTACCACCACTTTGGTAGCTCAAGTTTTCTTAGACCAGATCTTCAAACTACATGGCATGCCAACTTCCATTGTGTTTGATCACGACACCACTTTCAACAAAAATATTTGGCAGGAACTTTTCGAGCTACAGGACACGCAACTCCAACTAAGTACTGCCTATCATCCCCAAACTGACGGTCAAACAAAAGCAGTCAACAAATGTTTAGAGACCTATCTGAGGTGCTTCAGTTTGGAAAATCAACATCAATGGGTGCATTGGCTACCTTTAGTTGAATGGTGGTACAATACTAACTATCATGAAGCCACCAAGATGACTCCATATGAGGTAGTGTATGGCCAACTCCCACCTTCACCTATTTCTTATATCCTTGGATGTTCTAAAGTACAAGAAGTTGATCAACTCCTACAGAACATTGTCACCATGATCGTTCATCTCAAAGCTAATCTACATCAAGCTCATAACCGAATGAAGCAACAAGATGACCAACATCGTTATGAGAACTCATTTCAAGAAGGGGATCAGGTATTCCTGCAACTCCAACCATATAAGCAAACAACTCTCAAAGAAAAGCGCTGCCAGAAACTAGCACCAAAATTCTATGGGCCTTATCAGATACTTCAGTGCATAGGAGCCGTCGCCTACAAACTGGCCATGCCACCTACTTCAAAAATTCACCTGGTCTTCCATGTATCATGCCTCAAGAAAGTGGTGGGGAACAAATGCAGAGTTCAAACAAGTCTACCTGAATTGGATGAGGAAGGATCACTTTGGGTCTGACTAGAATAAGCCCTCGATACTCGTGAAATACATCTCCACGGTCACATGATCAAGGAAGTTATCATCAAGTGGAAAGACACCTCTCCAGAAGATGTGACCTAGGAATCAACCACTATTCCTGAGCAATTTCCACAGCTTTAGCCTTGAAAACAAGGTTGCTTTTGATGGGGGAGGGCATGTTATGGTCCAACCCTAACCCCTTTATTTATTATATAAGTGGTTGACCCACATTAGAGAAAAGGGACGACAATTAGTTGTAAATTGGCCATAGTTAATAAATAAAGTGGTTAACCTGTGTTATAAAAGGGACCATTAGTAGTTAGGGTTTTGGATGTCATTTAGCTATAAATAGTCTTAGTTATTAAGGGAAAGATCATTGAGTCTTATTGTAATTAAGCTATACTCTATTGGAGGTTTCCCCCTTGAAGAGGAAAGTGAACATTGAATTCGTTTCTAAATAATAAAATACTTTGTAGTTTTTCTCATTTCATGTGATAATTCTGTGTTTTGGGCTATATTTCTTCATATTTCTGGTATTCTGGATTTCTTGCAGTTCAAGAGCATAACAAAGATCAGGAAAAGAAGGTAGTTAAAGGAAGCATTCAAAAAACAAAGAACACATTGATGTCTTGATGATTGAAGCACCCTGAAGACTCCATAAGATCAAAGACCCTATGGAGGGTAAAGATATCAATGATCAGAAGTTGCATTAAGAAAAAAGACACGAGTGGTAACCATGTCACCATTCAAGAAAGTCCATGTCACCAGTCACTATGAATCTTAGTTATCAATGATAGTGAATTGTCATGTCTCATCACATGATGTTGTGGAAGTTATGATGTAATTATGTAATGATTGTAAAGACAAATAAGACGAATTCCAAGAGTCATATATGGACAAAAGAGCCACAAAAGTCCAAAAGACATGTAATACCAAGAGTCATATGTAATTCAAGGGTCATTTGGAAGTCAAAAGGTTCTAGAAGTCCAAAGCTCATCAGAATTTGGAAAGTCAAGAGTCATGAGGATATGAAAGGTCATGCCTTAAGTTATAAAAGGATCCTCATTACTCATGCAAAGGAATTTTAACCTTGTCTTCTCCCTCAAGGAATTAGAGAGATAGAGTTAGTACTTTTGGGGAGCAAGTAATGGCTCTAACACTCCACTATTGGAGCTAGTAATGTTCATTGTACTTATGTATCTGCAAACTTTTGCTTAATACTTGAAGCCTTTTGGCCAACACATTTTCATGCATGGATTGTGGATGTTTTAAGACTACTCTTATAATATTTTCGATTGTTGGCTTTCACATGTATTAGAATAATTGAACTATTTCGGTGACTTTGGTGCTTAATTTATGGAAAATGCGTTGTAATGATTGTAACAATCGTCACATCTATGTGTGTGTCTCCATTAGATTAGTAATATTACTTCTCTTTTAGAGGCTCACTTTATTCCCCATATACATTGAAAGAACCTTAATACATATATAATTGAACATTCACAAGGCACACTATCTTTCTCATTCAAAAGCACATGTGTGCTTCTCTCTCATGCTATCTATTTAAGCCAAAGCATATCTTTAGGGAAATGACAGTCGGTTCATATTCCGAATAGGATTCCTACACCAAACAATGTGAGGTCTAATTAGGACTTCATATCAGGGAGATCCCCTGTATGTTGGTGGTTTCTAGCACTGACAACATTCTGGCGTTATAAGGAGGGAAACTAGTTTTTTATGCTTGATAACTCTACACATACTAATCATTCATCTTCTAGATAAGGATGTAACATTCCAAGCACCATTCCAACTCCTATTCCCATAGTAGGAAGGTCTTCTCAGCCTAGTCTAGAGTTGACTTATGAGGTTACCTACAAATGGCTCTGGGTGATTCTACCTACAACCCGCAGGTGTGTAAAAGCTATCAGTTTACTCCCTGTTTCTCATAATATCCCACATCATCCTAAGAAGAAAGAAACAACGCATACCGGTGTATTAGTTGCATCAATGTAAGATTTGGTTTTTTCCACTCTTGAGGAGTTAGCAAAGTCTTATGAAGACATAGTTCAACAATATCTACTTCCACCCATTCACAAGGAATATGAGGAAGACATTGTTCTTTCTGATGAGGAACAACTGGGAGTTGATTTTAAGTTTAATGATAGTTTAAATGGTGAAGGAGAAGGCTCTTCATATTCTGAAAAGGAGGAGGAACCAAGAGACAAAGACATGGACAATCAAGACCTAGATTGGATGGCCCAAGGGCCTCTTGCTCTTTTGGATAACCTTCATAAAATTCCTAGACATCCAAAGAAACTGCTATCAAAGTTTGATCCATACAAGAAGACTAAGGTAGAAGATCATATTGACGATTTCTACATGCATATATGAATTTTATAGGTACAATATGATGATGTTTCTTGTAGGATTTTTCCTTTTACATTAGAAGGTAAAGCAACAACATGGTACCATATTCTGCCTGTTAATTCAGTCCATGGTTGGAGGGAGTTTAAGGAAAAAAAAATGGAGAAATTTGTTGATGATAAGACTCCAACCGTGTTATTAAAAGAGCTTGAGAATATTAATATGGGGGAAAAGGAGAAAATTAAAGACTTCAATCAAAAGTTCAACCGCATATTGAACAAGTTTCCCCCAGGCTCACAACCTCACAATTCAATCACTCTCGATTATTATACAATTGTTTTCTCATAAACATTTCCTCTTTTGTTAAACGAGATGCAAAGGAGACATTAACTCTAAACTTTGTAGAAGTAATCACTGTGGAGAAAGACTTGTGCGTTATTAGAGTTATTACTTACGATGATGAATCTAAAGACTCTAAGGATAATGGCAAGAAGTGTCAGCCTTCTTCAAGTAAGGCTAAAGAAAAGGATTCTGCAGATATGGAAAGCTTGGCCAAGACATTAAAGGCACTCACCAATGAAGCCTTAGAATTAAGTAGAAGGTCAAGCGAGACTTCTTCCAGTAGTAAGCCCCCCACGTCTTTTCCATTCAGAAGGAATAACAACAACAACAACAACAACAATCATTTGCTTAATCTGCCTAGAGTTCAAATGTTGTGTTGAATATATAAAGTATAGGGATGGATAACTAGAATTATTTCCACCAGGAATGTCATTCAGAGGAAGCATGCCCACAGTGAAACCACAACATGAATGCTCCAACTGCACACATTATTGATACTTTACTAGCAGATGAGCAACCTGATCAAATGAAAAAAATAGTTGAACTTATAGCGACTGAAGAAATTACAGATATTGGACAAGTAGTTAATGCATTTTATTGTATTGTCAACGCTAACAAAAAGAGTGTTTAAGCACCACCACAAAGCGAAGCCCCTCCTCAGAAACAAAATGGTCGATATAGTTTGAGGAGCCAAGGGCCCATTTCTAAACAGGAGGTGATGAGACAAAAATTGAAGGAGAAATTGTTAAGAAGGATCTTACCATTGACCAATCCTGCTTAGAATGCACAAAGTAAGTCTAGAAATGCTATTGCTTCTTAGAAAACTTCCTCTGGTAGAAAAAACAAGTCCATTACCTCGAAAGTGTCAAATAAATCCACTCCTCTAGACACTTCAGCACTACTAAAAGTGAAACGATTGATTGTAATATATTGAATATTTGAAGAGAGATCACACCAAAATTTCCATCTTTGAGCTCGAAAAGATAGTAGGTCAACATGCCATTTCATAACCTTCATAAGGTGATCAAGCTTCTTGTTCTCAAAAGGTGTGCTATAAGTCCCCTAGAGCCCTTGAATTTGTTGTTAATGTTGTCATGTTAGATGCTAACACTCTATGCCCTCAATTTTTGTTAACCTCTTAAAATTTTAATTACAATGTTCACAATTATTTAGTCGATTTAGGTGCATCTGTTAATGTAATGCCATTATCTATTGCTAAGAAAATTAATGCTAAATGGGATAAGATTGATGCACAAATAATTCAGTTGGATAGATCTCTTGTCCAAGCTTTTGGTGAACTCAAGAATGTTATTAATTGATTATCATTTGATCATTGAGTAAATCAATGTATAAATATTGTAATTGTGGATATTCTTGAAGCCTATCACACACTCGTGAGTAAAGACTAGTCTAGTAAATTACACAGGTATTTTGCTACATACTGGTCACATTTATGGCTTCCATACACATGCAAAAACAACCAAGTTTGAGTGGAAAGTCAATCATATATGAAATACACTATGACACCACTTGAGGGTCATAATGAGCCTATTGCTTTTGTTGATTTAATCTTTGGAAATTGTTTCTTGGAAACTGATCATGGGTGTTATCAAGCACAACCATTGCCTGCCCCACCTAATACACAGTTGGAGCTCCTTCCTTGTTCTCCAACTGGTGCTAATGAATCTTGTAATATAGATGTACATAGTAATAGTAATAATAGTATAGTAAGCCGTTTAGTAGCTAATAATATTAGGAATATGTACTTTGATGGTTCAAAGATGTGGGATGGGTTTGGAGCTAGTTGCGTACTCATAGACCCACACAATAAGAAGCACATCCTGTCATGCAATTTGGAGTTAGAGTGTACAAATAATACTACTGAATATGGAGCACTCCTTCTTGGACTAAATAAATCCATCAATATGTAGGTAGAGTTGATCAAGGTAATTGGTGACTCATAAGTGGTCACTTGTCAGGCATGGGATACTATCCATTTGGTTTCACCAAATATTAAAAACTACCAGCAAGAGTTATGGGGATTGATTAATAATTTTAAGGCTTTTAATATCATTTTTGTTCCTAGCCTTAGAAATGCTACATCAGATGCATTAGAAAATGTAGCTGCTAGAATGTCACCATTGAAAAATGGGTTTTTCTATAGATATTATATATAAAGCATTTGTGCCTAATAACGTCACTAATTTTTGTGTTTTCAATGATGACCAACAAATACTGCATTTCATGGCTAATACAAATGTATTCAAGGATGTTTCCGTAGAAGAGGATGAACACGACAAGGCTTTGCAGGAGGCATCTAGTGCAATAAAAGGAAATACTATGCCTAAAGATATGATGTCCCTGGAAAAATTATATGACCTACAAAACCGGTTTAGAGGACCAATCAATACTAAGAATCAAAGCTCAAAGTTTTCATATGAACAAGTCAATTTGGGAACACTAGAAGATTCGAAATATGTAAACCTAGATACATGTTGTTATCCACAAGAATGATAAGCACTCATCCAATTATTCAAACAATACCGTGATGTGTTTGCATGGACATCAACTTAAAGACATATGATACTCGTATTATCCAACATGTCATTCCCATCAAAGAAGGAATAAAACCTTTTCAACAGAAGTTAAGGAAAGTCCATGCTATACTGAAACCCCTAATCCAAAAGGAATTGAGAAAGATGTTGGATGTTCAAATCATTTTCAAAGTTATACATTCCACTTGGGTTTCGAATTTGGTCCCAGTCAGAAATAAGTCCAGTGAGATAAGGTTGTGTGTCAATTTTCATATTATCAACTAGACATTTGATAAAGAAAATGATCTGGTGCCATCCATGGAACAAATCCTCCAAACTATATATGGGTTTAAGATGTTCTTGCTACTAGATGGCTTTTCCGACTATAATCAAGTGCCAATGGCGAAATCGGATCATCTCAAAACTACCTCCAGGTCCAAATGGGGAACATTCACCTTTAAGTGTATTCCATTCAGTCTTATCAATGTTGGTGCTACATTTCAAAGAGTGATGGACATTACTTTTTATGCCCTGATTGGTCAAAGTGTAGTTGTTTATTTGGATGATGTCACTGTGTTTTCCAAAAGAAGATCAGACCATGTTCTTCATCTAAAGAAAATAATTGAGAAGTGTCACAAATATGGGATTTCTCTCAATCCCAAGAAAATGATGTAGGAATATAAGGCTTGAAGATAAATTCGAAGAATTATTCCAAAAATATAAAAAAATATCATAGGAAAAGTAGTGGGATCCTTTAGCCATCAATTTCCATGTTTTTCTAGTTAAGCATAAAGCTAGAATATAGGATTTGATCATGATGTAATAAATTTTAGTTAGTTAGCTATGGTGGAGATTCTCGAGGAGAATGCCTCATAGGACAGATAGAGTTAATAAATTTTAGCCTTTGAATTAGGATCTGGTTGTTAGGATGAACCAATACTTATGTAATTTTCACACTATTGTAAGAGGATTTTGACTGTTAAAGAAATTTGGCTTTCCAGGAGCGAATCCAGTGAATTGGGGAAAATTAGTCTCTGTGTATGTGAATGAGAAATTCCTGTCAAATCCCAAACGATAACCTCCTTCGAAATCTTTTTGTTATCGTGAAATTTTAAGTTTAATTGTTGTTCTGTGAGATTGTGTGTAATTGTGTCGACTATGTTAAATTATGTGTTTTCTTTTTGACTGAGTTTCTCATGAATTCTAAGTGTGGAGCAGATGGTCGAGATCAGCAGAGGAAGATCACGAATGCAACGTGGGAAGATTTAATTTGGACTGTTAGATCTCGGTCGAGGCAGACCAATGGTGTTCGGGTACAGAAGTTAACCGACAGTTAACGAGTCGAAGTGGGTTGAAGAAAACCACAAGTGGATTTCGGGCGGAAGAAAGGCCGTAAGTGGTATTTTTTGATTGGCTTCGATTCCATATGCGTCGTGACACATAGCAGAGAGGAGAGAGAGAGAAACCGCTTATCGAGCAGGTTTAAAGTGCGCAAGTGTTCCGAATGATATTCATTTGAACAGTTAGATCTGGTGGAGCAAGATCAACGGTTGATAGACAAGGAGCAGGTTCGAGGTTGGAGAGAGTTGTGACCATTGGATAGATCAATGGTGAAGAAGTGCTAACGGGTTCTAGAAGGAAGATTTCAAATTATTAAGTTATGGTTTATATTACCGTTGGGTCCGAACTAGTGGAGGCTTAGCAGAACTCTGCGGTTCTTAGAGGAGTCTACCAACTTAGTGGAATATCTAGGTTGTCAAAGGATGACAGAGAGCCCATTGAACCAACAATTACACCTGCAAATAGAAGTAGAAGATATAATATCGCAGTTTGGGAGGTTAACGCTCCTTCCTGCACCCAAACCACCATCATTAGTGGTATTAGAGCAACCTGTTGACACTGAATTGAATCTCAGAAGCAAGAGAAGGAAATCCAATATGGCTTTCAAGAGTTGGAAGAGGACGAGGATGTGGTAGAAGAGGACGACCAGTTGCAAATGCTGAGGTGATGGAAGCTATGCAACAGATGCAGGCTAGATTAGAAGCATTGACAGTAGGGAGAAATATAGATGATGGAGATGTTAGTGAACCTGAGGTTGAAACTGAAGAAGAGGAGGAAACTATAGTAGTTACTCCTGAGATGAGATTCTTCCAATCAGTGTTGAGATCCACAACTAGGCCAAAAACTGAGGTTTCAATATATGCAGCAGGATTGAATCCAAAAGAATTGGTAGACTAGATTAATGGCATGGAGAAATTCTTTGATTATGAAGAAACAGAAGATGAGAAGAAAGTAAAGTTTTCTATCACCAAGCTAAAAGGACATGCAACACTTTGGTGGGATGGAGTGTAGGCAGAAAGAAAAAATCTTGGAAAGAAACCAATCAGGAATTGGAATAGGATGGTAGCAAAGCTAAGAGGTAAGCTTCGACCAAGTAATTATCAACAAACCTTGTTCAGACATATGCAGAATCTTAGACAGAGGTCTATGACAGTGAGAAAATATATAGAGGAATTCTATAAGATAAGTATAAGAGCTGGACAAACTCAGGATATAGATGAGAAGGTGGCTAGATATGTGAATGGTCTTAGGATGGAAATTCAAGATGAGATAAGTAGAAGAAGCTTATCAGGTGGTATTGAAGGCTGAAGAAAAACTCATGAGGAAGCAGTCTGCCAGAGGAAGAGATACTTTCCAAGGAAAAGGAAGTCAAGGTGGTAGAGGAAGATCTACAACACCTAGAGATGGAGCTAGCAGCAGCTCAACCCAACATGCAACCACAGAAGGTGATGCAGGTGGCAGAGGGAGTTTTTACAGAGGAAGAGGAGGCAGAGGCAGAGGAAGAGAAGTAAGATGTTACAGATGTAACAAACTCAGACACAGAGCTTTTGAATGGCCAGAGAATGCAGGAACAAGTCAGAGGAATGCAATTTTTTCTCAGGTTGAGGAAGAAGCAACAGTAGTGACAGAAGAAGAAAATGTACCAAAGAGAGGAGAATCTTTGGTAGTCAATAAAGTTTTTCTCAAGCCAGCAAAGGAGATAGTGTAACCATAAAAAGGAAAGACTTTGTTCAGAACAATGTGTATGGTTCAAGGGAAATGTTGTCAGATGATTATTGATAGTGGCAACACTGATAATTTGGTCTCTACAAAAGTGGTAGAGAAATTGAAGTTGAAGACAATGAGACATCCAACACCTTACAAGGTGTCATGGTTACAAAAGGGACATTAGTTGTTAGTAAATGAACAACGTGAAGTGGAGTTGCAGTTGGGCAAATATAAGGATAAAATTGTATGTGATGTGATGCCTATGGATGTGTGTCACATATTTCTTGGAAGACCTTGGCAATATGACAGAGGAGCTATGCATGATGGGAAAAGAAACACCTACAAGTTTGGTAAAGATGGTGTTAATCATACATTGTTGCCTATGGAAGAAGAGGATGCGTCAGGAAAGAAGACTGATCCAAAAACTCTATTACTAGGAGGAAAGGGATACTTACAGCAGATTGAAGAAAATGAGGTAAATTTTGCTGTAATTTGAAAGCCCAAGGTAATAATGACTTCAACTAAAGTTTCTGATTTACCCATTGATTTTCAAGAAATGTTGGACAACTATTGTGATATCATTGTTGTTGATTTGCCTAATGAGTTACCATCCATTAGAAGAATTAGCCATCATATAGATTTGATTCCTAGAGAAAATCTACCAAACAAAGCATCTTATAGAATGACTCCCACAGAAAATGAAGAGGTTAGAAAGCATGTTTAGGAATTGCTTGACAAAGGACTGATCAGAGAAAGTTTGATTCCTTGTGAATTACCAACAGTGTTCAGTCCAAATAAAGATGGAGGCTAGAGAATGTGTACTAGTTCAAGAGCCATCAATAAAATCAGAATCAGGTACAGATTTCCTTTACCAAGAATTGAAGATTTGATGGATTGTTTGAGTGGAGAAAAGTATTTTACAAAACTAGATCTTAAGAGTGGGTATCATCAGATAAGGATAAGAGAAGGGGATGAGTGGAAAACTACTTTTAAGACAAATGAAGGATTGTATGAATGGAGAGTAATGCCTTTTGAGTTGTCAAATGCACCAAGTACATTTACGAGACTCATGAATGAAGTCCTTAAGGAGTTTATTGGTAAATTTGTAATAGTATATCTGGACAATATATTAGTTTACAACAGGTCTAAGGAGGAGCACATGAGACATCTGAATTATGTCTTACAAAGGTTACATCAAGAGAAATTATTGCTGAATTTGAAGAAATGTTCATTCATGAAAGAGGAATTAGTGTATTTGGGTTTTGTTATTTCTACTGAAGGATTGAAGATGGATCTAGAGAAGATCAAGGCAATCATGGAGTGGCCTTCACCTAAAAGTACTTTTGAGGTAAGAAGTTTTCATGTTCTTGATAGTTTTTATAGGAAATTCATAAATAATTTTAGTAAGATCAATGCTCCTATTGTTGAGACTATAAAGAAGGATAAACAACCATTTAGATGGACTGCTGAAGCAGAAAAGAATTTTTAGCTGTTGAAGAAGAAGATCACTGGAAAACCTATTTTGGTTCTACCTGATTTTAGTAAACCTTCCAAGTGAAATGTGATGGTAGTGGAGAAGCTATTGGAGGTGTTTTAAGTCAGGAAGACAAACCTATAACTTATTTTAGTGAAAAGCTGAATGATTCAAAGAAGAAGTATTCTTCTTATGATAAAGAGTTTTATGCAGTTGTGCAGTCATTGAAGAAGTGGAGACATTATCTAATGTCAAAAGAGTTCATAATTTATTCAGATAACCATGCATTGCAGTATATTATGTAGCAACCAAGGCTTAACCAGAAACATGCCAAATGGGTAGAGTACCTTCAAGGCATCCATTTTTTCTTGAAGCATATAAATGGCCAATCAAACAAAGCTGCAGATGCTTTAAGTAGGAGAAATACATTATTTCAAGAGAGTCAAATTCAAGTGTTGAGTTTTGATTTTCTTAAAGAATTGTATGAGATAGATTTAGATTTTAAAGAGGCATTTGAAGCTTGTAAGAATCATGTTTTGATGGATACGAATAAATGGTTGGATTATTTCTTACAAGATGGATTGTTGTTTAAGAGAAATCAGCTATGCATACCAAATTGTTCTATGAGGGAGAACTTAAAAAAAGAGAAACATAGTGGTGGACTTGTAGGACATTTTGGTATAAATAAGACTTATGAACAGTTGAACATATTTTATTTCTGGCCGAAAATGAGATCTGAAGTGGAAAAGTATGTGAAAACTTGCAAAGTATGTCAATATGCAAAGGGAAGAAGCCAAAAAATAGGTTTGTATGTTCCATTATCAATTCTAGATAGGCCTTGGGATATGGTAAGTATGGATTTTGTTTTGGGCTTACCAAAGACTCAAAGAGGAAATGATTCAATTTTTGTTGTAGTGGATAGATTTTAAAAAATGGCACATTTTATTCCATGTTATAAAACTAGTGATGCTACTCACATTGCTAATTTGTTTTTCAAGGAGATTGTAAGATTGCATGGGTTGCCTAAGAGTATTGTCTCAGACGGGGATTCCAAATTTGTTGGACCATTTCTGGAGGACACTATGGAAGAAGTTGGGAACTAAATTGAGTTTTAGTTCTGCCTATCATCCATAGACTGATGGACAGACTAAAGTTGTGAACAGGAGTTTGGGTAATCTTTTAAGTAGTCTTACTGCAGAAAATCCAAAGCAGTGGGATCAAGTATTGACACATGCTGAATATGCATATAATGACTCACCTAACAGGAGTACAAGGAAGAGTCCATTCCATACAGTTTATGGAATGCATCCAAGAGGAGCGTCTGAGTTATGAAACTTGGGAAAAGATGAGATGAGAAGTGCAGAGGGAGAAGATTTTGCTTCAGAAATACATGCAATACATGAATAGGTGAAACAACAACTACATGATAGCAACATCAAGTAAAAAAACAGAGCAAACATGAGAAGAAGAGAAGTGAAATTTGAAGTTGGAGATTTTGTTTTAGCACACCTAAGCAAGGAAAGATTTCCAAAGAGTGAGTATAACAAATTGGATTTCAAGAAAATTGGACTATGCAGAGTATTGAGGAAATTTTTTGCAAATGCATATGAAATTGAATTACCCCTTGATGTTGGAATATCTGCAATTTTCAATGTTGCTGATTTGTACAAGTATGAAGGTGAAATTGCAAATGATACAAAAGAATACCAAGAGACACAGGAAATTGACTGGGTAAAACAATTACCTACAACAAAGGAATTACATACAGAAAGGATTTTAGACAAGAAAGTGTTCAAGAAAACTAGAGGACAAGAGTATTTTCAGTATTTGGTCAAATGGAAGGATCAACCAATTGCTGAAGCTACTTGGGTAACAGAAAACATGCTACAAAAATTGGGTAGTTTTATAGAAGAGCTCATGGATAGGAGCCCATGAAGAATTTGTCCTCATAAGTCTGATGCAGGAGCATAAGGCTTGAAGACAAATTCAAAGAATTATTCCAAAAATGAAAAAAAATATTACATGCAAAGGAGTGGGATCCTTTAGCCATCAATTTCCATGTTCTTCTAGTTAAGCATAGAGCTAGAATATAGGATTTGATCATGATGTAATAAATTTTAGTTAGTTAGCTGTAGTGGAGATTCTTGAGGAGAATGCCTCGTAGGACAAATAGGGTTAATAAATTTTAGCCTTTGAATTAGGATCTGGTTGTTAGGATGAACCAATACTTATCTATTTTTCATACTATTGTAAGAGGATTTTGACTGCTAAAGAAATTTGGCTTTCTAGGAGCGAATCCAGTGAATTGGGGAAAATTAGTCTCTGTATATGTGAATGAGAAATTCCTGTCAAATCTCGAAGGATAATCTCCTTCGAAATCTCTGTGTTATCATGAAATTCGAAGTTTAATTATTGTTGTGTGAGATTGTGTGTAATTTTGTCGACTGTGTTAATTTCGTGTTTTCTTTTTGACTGAGTTTCTCATGAATTTTGAGTGTGGAGCGGATGGTCGAGATCAACGGAGAAAGACCACGGACGCAGTGTAGGAAAATTTAATTTAGACTATTAGATCTTGGTCGAGGCAGATCAACGGTGTTTGGGTGCAGAAGTTAACCGACATTTAATGAGCTGAAGTGGGTTAAAGAAAACCACAAGTGGGTTTCGGGCGGAAGAAAGGCCGTAAGCGGTATTTTCCGATTAGCTCTGATTCCATACACGTCGTGACACGTAGCAGAGAGGGGAGAGAGAGAAACCGCTTATCGGGCGGGTTTAAAGTGCACAAGTGTTCCGACCAATATTTGTTTGAACCGTTAGATCGGTGGATCAAGATCGATGGTTCATAGATGAGGAGCAGGTTCAAGGTCAGAGAGAGTTGTGACCATCAGATCTTGAATAGATCAACAATGAAGAAGTTCCAATGGGTTTTAGAAGGTAGATTTCAAATTATTAAGCTATGGTTTATATTACCATCGTGTCCGAACTAGTGGAGGTTTAGCAGAACTCTGCGGTTCTTAGAGGAGTCTGCCAACTTAGTGGAAGATCTAAGGTTGTCAGTGGATGACAGAGAGCCCATTGAACCAAAAATTACACCCACAAACAAAAGTAGAATATATAATCTCACAGTTTGGGAGATTAACACTCCTTCCTACACCCAGACCACCATCAGAAAATAATCTTTGGTGTGTCAAAAGGCACTCTCTTAGGACACATCATTGCAAAGAGTGGAATTAAAGTTGATCCTAAAAGGGTCAAATCTATAACTCAGATCCTTTTCCTGGTGAATAAGAAGGTTATGCAATATTTCTTAGGGAAGACTAATTTCCTGTGAAAAATCATCTCTGATTATGATCAGATAGTTAAATCATTACAGGAGATGATTAAGAAAGATGTGACTTATAAATGGGACAAAAGGGAAAATTATGATTTCTCTCAAATTAAAAGAGTTATCGTTGATGTACCTACATTATTTAGTCCTAATTATGGCAAATATTTCCTGCTTTATACCTTTTCTTGGGATTTGTCTATTGTAGTCGTACTGACTCAAAAGGATGTTGAAGGAAATGAACAACCTACCTCTTTCATGAGTGTCGACTTACATGTGTCAGAGCTAAATTATCCTTCCATCAATAAACAAGTATATGCTATATATAAGATAGTAAAATACTTCAGGCCCAATCTCCTTAAAGCTCACATGATCATATTTGTGCCTCATCTGACAGTCAAAATACTTTTCATACAACAAGAGCTGGTTGAGAAGAGGGAAAATCGGATGACCTATTTACAAGAATATGATCTAGAGTTTAAACCAATTCATGCTATTAAGGCTCATGGCCTTTGTCAACTTGTAGTCGAAGCAAGCGATGCTTCCGAGAAATATTTTTCAGGGTGGGAGCATTAAATATAGATGTATAACATTGAACATGTTCCCCGGATGAAATGAACAATGCCATGGTATTTAAACATACAACAATTTCTAGAGCATGGCACCTTGCCCACTCATTTACCGAATAAAGAAAAGAGGAAAATACACCTTAAAGATCTATCTTACCAGCTAGTTCATGGAGTGATTTTAAAAAAACACCATAATGGTGTCTTTCTAAGATGCATTGAGCCTCACGATACAAAGACGGTATTGAAATACAGACATGATGGACCGATAGGTGGTCACTATCCAGGCAACAAAATTGCGCATAAAGTAATGAGGGATAGTTATTATTGGCCCACCTTATTTAAATATTCTCACGCTTATGTTTGCAAGTTCCCAACTTGTCAGAAATGCACTGATCGAGATCAAAATTTAGCCGCCCCACTGCTACTAGTAGCAATCGAGGAACCATTCCAATAGTGGGGACTAGATGTAATCTTAGAAATTTTTCCACATTCGTCAAAGAAAGACCGATATATTTTAACAACGACAAATTATTTTACTCGGTGGACAAAAGTAGTTCCCTTAAGACAAGTAAACAACCAGGAAGTCATCCACTTCTTGAAGTAGAACATTATAACCAGGTTTGGAGTTCCAATGTCTCTTGTATTTGATAATGCGACTTATTTTTCTTCATTGAAACTTTATGACTTCACATTAGAAAATGGTTTCGTGTTAAAACATGCATCTAACTATTACCCGTAGGGAAATGGTTTATCTTAATCAACAAATAAAATTATTATCAACATAATCAAGAAAACCATTTTCTCTGAGCAAAGGAACTGACACAATGCTTTGAAAAATGCATTATGGGCTAGTCGTGTAACTCCTAATCCTTCACTCAAAACATCACCATACTTTTTGGTTTATGGTAAAGAAGTTATTTTGCCCCTGAACCTATATCTCCTAGCCTTACAACTCTCCCAAGAGTCCCGAGGTAGACCTTGTCTTCTGGTTTAGAGCAGGATATATACTTTTCTCAAACTTGAGGAAGAAAGGCTCAATTCCAAAAAGAGATTTAGTCACATACATTTTGTTTGCTTTACTGGGGAATGCATGTAAAGTGGTGTTTTGATGTCTATTTATCATTGTTCAAGCTTGTATAAGTTTCCTTGATGAGTTGGTATGTGACGCACATGATTTTATGTATAAACTCATTGGACTTGCCCCTTGTTCTATCCTCCACAATTAGACAAATTTTGATTGTTTAAATAAGCCCATCAAGGAAAAGAGCGCATAAGTGCACTCTTAAGCCTTGAGTGGGAATCCTTCGTTGTTTAGAAGTGTGCCCTACACCCTCCAAGAGTGCATAGCACACTCCTAACAAGATTTCCCTTTTCTTGTTCTGAACTACGACATTGAAGAACCAAGTCTTCCTTGGAGCACACTCCTTCGACTCGAAGAACTACACACCCCTTGAGCGCATGAGCACACCCCAAAGACATGAAGCTTAACTCCTTAAACCTTCAAGAATGTGCCCTATGCTCTCCTTGGCATCTTGGAGCACATGAGTGCACCCTGAAGCCTTGAAGCCTCTTCCTTCGTCTTCGACACTGCGACATGCACCCTCCTTTGCCTTATTGAGCACATGAATGCACCCTAAAGCTCTGAAGCCTTTCCCTTCAGCCTTCATCAATATTCCTTGTGCCCTCCTTGTCTCTATTGAGTGTGCAACACACTTGGGAAGCTTGAAGCCTCATCCTTCATCCTTCAAACATGCACCCTGCTCCCTCCCTTGATTATCTCTCTCTCTTAAGCTCATTAGCACATGTCGAATCCCTGAAGCTTCTTCTCTTCATCCCTTTAGAATTTCTAAGTGCCCCCTTGCACCTAGAAGCTCTTCTTACTCCTCCTAAGCACACTGTTAAGGCATGAATAAAAAATCTGCATGAAACATGTTAGACTAGGAGATTTTTTAGGCTGATGTTTTCTTTCCATGAGTGATTGCAGTTATAGGTATTTCAGGAACAACAGGGTAAGGATGCATGGAGAAGATTGGGCAAAGAAGGAAGCCAAAGGAAGCATTCAAAAAATAAATAACACAACACATGGAAGTCTTGATGGTCGAAGCACCCTGAAGACTCCATAAGATCAAAGACCCTATGGAGGGCGAAGATATCAATGACCAGAAGTTGCATTCATAACAAAGACACGAGTGGAAACCATGTCACCATTCAAGAAAGTCCATGTCACCAACCACTATGAATCCTAGTTATCAATGATAGTGAATTGTCATGTCTCATCACATGATGTTGTGGAAGTTATGATGTAAATATGTAATCATTGTAAAGACAAATAAGTGGAATTCCAAGATTCATGTATGGACAAAAGATCCATAAAAGTCCAAAAGACATGTAATACCAAGAGTCATATGTAATTCAAGGGTCATTTGGAAGTCCAATGGTCATCAGATGTTGGAAAGTCAAGAGTCATGAGGATATGAAGGGTCATGCCTCAAGTTATAAAAGGATCCTGATTACTCATGCAAAGGAATTTTAACCTTGGCTTCTCGCACAAGGCATTAGAGAGATAGAGTTAGTACTTTTGGGGAGCAAGTAGTGGCTCAAACACTCCAATATTTGAGCTAGTGATGTTCATTGTACTTATGTATCTTGGAACTTTTTCTTAATACTTGAAGCATTTTTGCCATCACATTTCCATGCATGAATTGTGGATATTTTAAGACTATTCTTCTAATGTGTGTGATTCATGTTGGACTTCACATGTACTAGAGTAATTGAACTATTTCAGTGACTTCGGTTCTTAATTTATGGAAAATGTGTTATAATGATTGTAATGATCATCACATCTATGTGAACTACTTCGCTTGATGTTAGATGAGTCTTCCTCATTTGTGTTTGTGTCTCCATTAGATTTTTATTATTAATTATTTTCTAGAGGCTCATTTTATTCCCTCTCTATAGTGAAAGAACCTTGATACATCTACAATCGAACATTCACAAGAAACACTCTCTTGCTCATTCAAAAGCACGTGTGTGCTTCTCTCTCATGCTAATTGCTTAAGCTAAGGCATATATTTAAGTAAACGACAGTTGGGCCATATTCCAGATGGAACTCCTACACCAAACATTGCGAGGTCTAATTGGGAGCTCATATCGGGGAGATCCCCAATATGTTGGTGGTATCCAACACCGTCAACCCTTAGCTATAAGATATGAAAATGTTCCTAAGTAGGTAACAAAAAAGGAACAATTTTTGAGGTTTCTAGCATCAACCCATTTGAATTAATTTTAATTAAGGCCCCCATAGTAAAAATTTGGTGGAAAATTTCTACTACCTTTCCTACCCTTTTGTTCATTGTTGATAGGTAATGCATGAAGAAATTCATCCAAAAACATAACGATAGTTGGCACTGTCCTAAATGTAATGTTAATTTGTCCAACTATGGTTACATGTATTTACTTAAATTCAACCTTTAAGACCACACCAATTCATTAGAATTTATTATTTCTTTTGAGGATGCAACAACTGAACTAATTAGAATAAGTGCAACATACTTGCATTTATTGTCTTTCAATCCCAACTCCATCAAATAAATAATTTCCAAAGTTAAATGCAAGCAACAACTATTCACACTTTCAATGAAGATTGAAACACTTAAAAACATAAAGCACTCTAAATTGATCATCAAGAGATTATAACATATATATTTTGAAAGTAAGAATAAGTTATTCCTTCACAAAATTAGTAAGTTCTAGTAAACATAGAGGGACATATTCTCTCTATTTTTATAAGCCTTAAGCTATTACTTCACAAGTGTACTAAATTCTAGCTAGCCATCATAGAGGGATATAAATTTTAATATTCCATCCCTTTTTGCAATCATTTATTTCAATTGTACCTAAACATATGAAAGTATTCTGCATACAGTCATATTCCATTTCAAATTACTATATGTTCCATATTGAAATTTTGTTTTCTCCTTATGTACATTCTCTTAATTTTACTACCTTGTAATTTTCTTATCATGTATGATTTATTTATAACTTGATGATTTTTAATAATATTTTAATAGTGGTGGAAATCCCTTTACATTTCATATCTTCCAATACATACTTCTTATAACACCATATTTTTTCATGCTTCATTTTTTATTTAGCCTACTAAAGAACTAATATCTAATCCAATGTTATACGTATCCTTCGCTTTCCATGCAATCCCTTTAAGAAGATTTTAATACTTCTATTTTATTAATATGCTTAATAATACACATTAAGTCTTTATGTACACATTTTGTAAAGAACACGCTTATTTCTATGCTATTCTTTAGCTATATATGTGATTATATATCATACCTATATATGTGATTATATATCATGCTGTAATTCTTATATATGTGATTATATATCATACCTATATATGTGATTATATATCATGTTGTAATTCGTATAGAATCACTTATTTTCGGTATTTATTATTATTTACTATTACTTTTCTTATCCATTAGTTATGACCATTTAAGACAATAATTTTTTAGCATTTTGTTTATTTTACATTTTTGCAAATCTACTCTTACAATTATTTTACTTCGTTTTCCTACTTATATTATTGCATTTATTTATTTATTTTTAGATAATTTAGAATCAATGTTTTCAAATTAATAGTATATTTGAAAATATACATATTAAATGTGTGAGAACAAATTTTAGACCGTTTGTATTAAGACTAGATTTACTTCAAACATTTCAACTAATTACACTATATTGATGTATTTGTTTACTTTCTACTTTGATAATCTCTGTTGTTATTGTAAGAAACATCTAACCATGATTTCTACGTTTACTAAATAACATCCTTATTATTACCCTCATCGCATCTAGGTGCATTCAACTCTTCTCAATTACTACTAAATATGCCTCTTCCCAACAAAAAAGAGCATGCCTGCAATGACTGTAGTAAAAAAACATAGCATGGGCATCATCTATATCAAAGAAATAAAGATTCCATTAACAAAAATAAGAGAAAATTCCAACATGTTACGCCAAATTCCTAAGAGTGACCACATACTTATACAAACCATGCTTTCCAAAAACAAGACAAAGAGCTATTAGTTCCCTCTCTCCCAAGTGAAGCTAATAGTTCAATAGTTCATATCAACCATCTCTCATCATCAAACTACCATCCCACTTTGCAAACAATCCCTCACACAAATAGCCAAAGCATCATTCCTTAACTACCCTCAATGGCTAATTATTTCAACAATAAATCATATCACAAGCACACCACTAATTCTATCCATGGCTAGATATACTCCCATGCATCCATGCATGCTTAATCTATAAAGAATTATATCATGGACTTCCTTCTACATCTTTAACATAAAACATGCTTTCTATAGATGCATTTTGGTAAAAAATGGGCACTGTAACACCCTTTTGAACAACATGGATCTTGGTGAACAACCCCATGTCCCAACGATCCTTACATAAATTGAATAAATACTCATAATGTGTGTCAACCTTGTATTACAAGTAACCCATGCACGTGGTGGAAAATACAAATACAATCTCCAAACAATAAGATTTCCCTGAAGCATTTCTTTAATCATCAACTACTTGCCTCATCCTTACACAAGACTTGGATATTTTGATCATCACACTCAAGAGCTGTGACTAATACTCTTATGATTTCATTATTAGTAGATCATATGCAATGGATGCCTTGGTATACAAGTTAGCAATTGAGTTGTATTATAAGGATGTCCACCTTGATCAACCCACACCAAGGCCTTTGCTAACTTCTCATACTAATGTTTCCCCTTTGCTTCACCATTCACACCCTCCTACTACAAATGCCCCTTACAACTTTGCAAATATGGAACACACCCAAACTACTTATGTAGACCTATATGGCTAACTAACTTTATCCTCTACAACCACTATCCATAATGTAGGTGCAAAGCTCTCATATATAAGAAGATTCTTATAGTTTCTATATTCCCAAACAACAAGTTCAATTCAATGGCTACTTATTGGCTTATCATGAATCAATGAATACAACATAAAGGGATTATTCATTATGGCCTTCCTTGCATTGTTCCTCATTAACATTTCCAAAGTCATGCAACCACACTTTAAATCAATTGAAATGAAGTACTATGCTTTGCCCTTGTGAAGGTAGTAGAATAATAGGTTTGGTAAGTGTTAGTTTTAGATATGGTAGCAATGGACAGGTGTTCTAGTCTCAGTTTGTATCTAAGAGGATAAGAAGCATGAGACCTCCAAAACCTAGAAAAGGTTTCACGAGAAATGACTTGGAGACGCCTTAATTAAATTAATTAGCCAATAATTAAAAAGTTCCTAAGCCTAACTTAGGAAAATTGGTTAATTAAAGGTAGTTAATTAAAGAAGTTCGATTTTACTCTAGAGGCTTCTATTGATGAAGTCAAATTGATCTTAGCCATCGGTTGAGATGTAATCATGGCCATTGAGACTCCAACGAGGGATTATAAGAGCAGGATGAAGGGTTTGGAGAAAGACCCAAAGAATGGTATATGGGTAGAGCAGCTCAACTACCCAGTTGTAGTTATTCAACAAGGGTGCAGTTGAAGCTATGGAAAGCATCATACTAAGGGTTTCAACTGAGATTTGAGAGCAAGAGTTCAAAGGATTTTTCCTTAGAATTTTCCAGTGTCTGAGACACAAGAAAGAGGAGGTCACATTAATATGCAGAGGAGGCCAAATACAACAATGTGAGTTAGCCAATTTACCCAGTGTGAGTTGCCGGATGAGCCATATTTCAGTTTCCAGCTTCCAGATCACTGTCCTGGAGGTAGAGCGAGTGGGTTTCAGAGGTAGATGGAGGTTAGACAATTTTCCTAGAGGTGATTCCAAGGTTGTACGATTTTTTTCTTTAGCCAGATCTGCACATTCTAGAAGGAAGTGCAAATTCCAGACATGGGTGCGAGTGGCTAGGAGAGCCCAGATCAGTTGTAGAGGGAGACAAAGGTGTAGTCCATATTATTTTTCCAACAGAAGATTGCTAGAGTATTGCCTAATTTGTGAGCAAATCATTGTACTCTTAAATTTGCTAAAGATAATAATAAAACCCTCATTTGCTGCACTGGTTTTCTCTTCGAGGTTTTTTTGGGGATATTTGTCCAAAAATAAAAGTGTTATATTTTTATGTGTGTGCATCTATTTCTCAGCTCTCTATTTTATACTCTGCATGGTTTTGATTGTGAAGAATGCAATAGTGAATGCATAATTATTTGTCAAATAATAATTTAGAAGAAAAATAAATTGCTAGCAGTTAGAATATAAATATCCAGTTGGTTTCATTCGTGGAAATTCACATGGTATTAGAGCGACAAAGATAAGATCAAAGGCTTTAGAATCGAAGGAAGCGAGATTTGTGGAGTTCAAAGGGAGATCTGAATTACAAACTTTCATATTTGCGTAGCCTAGCCAGGTAGTGTGAATTATAGGAAGGCAAAAATTCGATTTCAAGTATAGGTTGGAGGAAAAGCTCAATTTTCCTCGGAGCAATAGAAACAAGTAGTGAGGATTGTTGGAAAGGGTTCCCCGTGAGAATATCAGAGATCACTGAGAAAATCTAGTGTACATAGTTGCAACGTAGATTTTGCAAAAGCAAACCTATGTAGGTCAAGGAAGAGAAAAGACAGCGAGGGTTTCCTTTCTCCAGTATTCTTAGTGTCATAGAAAGGTCTATTTATCTATAAAAAGAGGGTCAAAGAAAGCAACTAGTTTATCCAAGTTTACATTTGACACAGTAAATTAATTTTAAAGCATTTTAAATTGTTATTAAAGCAATTTTTTTTTTTAACCATTTTAAAATCATTTAAAATTGTTCTTAAAGCAATTTAAATTATTTTTAAAGTATTTTAAATTGTTTTTAAAGCATTGTAAATAGTTTCTAAAGCATTTTAAAGCGTTTTAAATTGTCTTTACATTATTTTGAACTATTTTAAACTGTTTTTAAAGCATTTCGAATTTTTTCAGAAACATTTTAAATTGTTTTTAAAACTTTTTATATTGTTTTTAAAACATTTTAAATTGTTTTTAAAGCATTTTAAAAACATTTTAAAGCACTTTAAATCTTTTTAAATTGTTTTTAAAACATTTTACATTGTCTTTAAAGCATTTAAAATTGTTTGTAAATATTTAAAAAAATTTAAAATTGTTTTTAAAACACTTAAAAATGCCTTTAAAACATTTTTAATTATTTTGAAACCATTTTAAAATGTTTTAAAAATATTTTAAAAGCATTTTAAATTGTTTTCAAAACATTTCTAATTGTTTTTAAAGCATTTTAAATTGTTTTTAAAACATTTCTAATTGTTCTTAGAGTAATTTAAATTATTTTTAAAGTATTTTAGATTGTTTTTAAAGCATTGTAAACTATTTTTAAAGCATTTTAAATTGTTTTTAAAGCATTTTAAATTGTTCTTAAAGCATTTTAAATTGTTTTTAAATCATCTTAAAATCATTTTAAATTGTTCTTAAAGCAATTTAAATTATTTTTAAAGTATTTTAAATTGTTTTTAAAGTATTTTAAAATCATTTAAAATTGTTCTTAAAGCAATTTAAATTGTTTTAAATTGTTTTTAAAGAATTTTACATTGTCAGAGGAAGTGCGAATAACTTAAAAGAACAAAGAGAGGAAATATTTCTCAGTAGTTGGTGAAAGTTGAAAGATCTAGTGTGGGTTGCATGATTCAATGTGAGTTGTAAACAAAGGAGTGCAAGTTTGAAAAAGAAGGCCAAGTTAGTTTACGTAGAGGAAACCTAACATTTCTAGGGTGATTTTCCGATTGGCGAAGTGAGGAAAAGTTCTAATTTTTTTGAGTTTTGAAATTTTTCAGAAGAGATGGCCATATCAGGAATTAGATATTAGCACAGGTTGGATGGAGCCTCCAACTTTAGCATCTAGAAGGCCAAAATGATTTTCCTTTTGGATGAGCATGGTTTTAAGGAGTTTGCGGAAACAGTTATAGCTGTACCAGTAGATCCTATCTTGTTACATGATTACAAGAAGGATGATCCTAAATAAAGTACAAGATCATATTGTCATGCATATTGTAGAGAAGGGAACTACAAAGGAGATGTGGAATGCCATCAACAAGTTGTACAAGGATCCTTTCGAGAGTTGAAAGATGATTCTCAAGGATAAGTTAAGAACAGTAAAAATATAGAAGGGCCAGAATGCAACGTCCTATCTCACCAGGATTCAAGGTGTCATAGATGAACTTGCAGTTGTTGGAGAGAATCCAACATATGATGATCCGGTGTGTACAACTCTAAACAAGTTTACTAAGGAATGGAAAACCTTCGTTCATGTGATTACTAGACGAGATAAGCTACCAATTTGGGAACACTTGTGGAGTGAATTCACTTAGTTGGAGTTGAGGCTTAGTATCGTGGATGGTAGTACCAACAACAGTGACAAGGAACTAAACTGGAGAAGGAAGAAGGAAACATCTCTCTTGTAGGGAAGGGAAAAGTGAAGACGGGTCCCAATCAAGGAAAAGGCTCTAAAGGAGAGAAGAAGAAGGACCTACCGAAGGTCAAATGCTTCGGTTGTGGTGAGTTTTGTCACTACGTCACCCAATGTCCAAAGCAGAAGAAGGACAAGAAAGGGAATCATACAATAGCTTCGACAAGATTGATAACTTATCTGCCAGAATGGAGGATGAGTTCACTATGTTTGCAACATTATCCTCAGATGGGGGAGGAGTATGGTACTCTACTATGCCATATCGGGTTGGATCCAAGGGAGGAGAAACAAGGAGGTATAGATTTATCCACAAAGGGCTTGATCAGTAGATTAGATCTAGTTGTTGTGAGTGTTCTCCATTGGATCATTACCTTTGGTATGGGAGCCTGAAAGTTAATAGTAGTAAGAGGATCAAAGTGCTAGTAGGCGTAGTCATATTCTCGAGAGACAGTGCAGAGCCAGTTAGGTGTAGTCAAATACTCAGGAGACAATTGTAGAGATAGTTGCAGTGATACAATAGATCAATGAGAGTTTGAGACTCAAAGGGAGTCTAGCTTTAGAGGGAGAAACCTTATGGAGGCTTGGATCTTTAGGTTTTGAGAGATTATCAAACACAAGTGTAGTGGTTGCAATAGTGTAGAGGCAACGTAAAGGAATCAACATTGAGACCATATTATGAGAAGTAGCATGGTGGAAATGACTGCCATGGTGTTGTTCTTCACAATGATTTCCAATGATAGGGAGTTAGATCAGTTTGAAGATGTGAAGGAAGGAGGTATCACTTATGTCAGACACCGACAACGTGGATCAATTTGGCTACAACATGTTCCCACGGACCAACAAGGAGCTAATATACTCATGAAGGCCTTGGGGAGGGTGAAGTTCGCCTACTTCAAAGAATAGATGGGAATGGTGGAGAACACCTTCCTTGCTAAGAGGGAGTGTTATTTTTTGGATATGGTAGAAACGAACAAGTGTTCTAGTCTTAAATTATTTCTAAGAGGCTAAGGATCATAAGATCTCCAAAACCCAGAAATGGTTTCATGAGAAATGCCTTGGAGATGCCTTAATTGAATTAATTAGCCAATAATTAAAAGGTTCCTAAGTATAGCTTAGGAAACTTAGTTAATTAAAGGTAATTAATTAAGGAAGTTTGAGTTTTCTCTAAAGGATTCTATTGGTGAAGTCAAATTGATCTTAGCCATTGGTTGAGATGTAATCATGGATGTTGAGACTCCAACGAGAGATTATAAGAGTAGGTCGAAGGGTTTGGAGAAAGACAGAGAAAAATGTATGAGTTTGTTGGGTTGCATTATATTCTTTCCATGAGTAGCCCACGTAGTTAACCGGGCGGTTAGAGGGGGGGTGGAGCGTCCCCTTCGTTGCACTGGTTGTGTAGCGGGGGGGCTCACAGGGGGTTTTAAGGGTGCAGGTAATCCCCCTCTATGGGGTCTGGGGCAGCGCCCTGAAAAAATTTGTTTTTTGGACCCTATATTAGGTTGGGTGGACCTACCTATGGTTTTGTGCATGTTTTTGCACATGGTTTTGGACGCGATGGTTTTGGATGCGATGGTTTTCAGTCCATGGTATTGGATGCTTCGACATGTATAAATATGTATTGTAACATTGAAAGGAAAATAATGAAAAATCAAGCTGGTAGTCCTGGTTTTGGGATCCAGGGGAAAATCTCTATGTATATGTGTTTTATGTGTTATGCTCTCGCATTGTTTATTTTCTGTGTTTAAGAATTTGTATGCAGGAAATTTCTGTACGGGGTTAAAACCTACAAAGTTGAGTAATTCAACTACCCAGTTGCAAGCATTCAACAAGGGCACAATTGAAGCTAGGGAAAGCGTCAAAGAAGGGGTTTCAGTAGATATTTGAGAGCAATATTCTGGAGGATTTTTCCTCAACATTTTCTAGTGTCTAGGAGACAAGAAAGAGGAGGCCTAATATAACAGTGCAAGTTAGCCAGTTTACCCAATGCGAGTTATTAAAGGAGCCACATTTTAATTTCCAACTACTAGATCAGTGTCCTAGAGGTAGAGCAAGTGGGTTTTAGAGGAAGAGGGAGGCTAGACGACTTTCATGGAGGTGATTCCAGGGTTGTGCAATTATTTCTTTAGCTAGATCCGTGCATTCTAGACGGAAGTGAAAATTCTAGACAGTGGTGCGAGTGGCTAGGAGAGGCAAAATTAGTTGGAGAGGGAGACAAGGGTATTTCCAAATTATTTTTCTAGTAAAAGATTACCAGAGCTTTTCCAGATTGGTAAGCATATCATTATACTCTTAAATTTGTTGAAGATAATAATAAAACCCACATTTTCTACATTGGTTTTCCCTTCAGGGTTTTTCGAGGGATGTTTGTCAAAAAATAACGATGTTATATTTTTGTGTGTGTGGATGTATTTCTCAACTTCATTTTTTGTATTCCACAACATTTTTATTATGAAGAATGCAATAGTCAATTTATTTTTATTTGTAAAATAATAATTCATAATATAAATAAAATATTGAATGTTAGAAGATAAATATCCAATTGGTTGCATTTGTGGAAATTTAACAGTAAGCACCCATGTTCTAGTACTTTTTGTGTAATATCACAAAGCACCATTGTAGTCAAGCAACAAATTCTATCCTTTTCAATAAAAACATTGAAGACAACTTCCCTACAAAAAACTTTGGCCTTAACATCTACTTGGAACATTCACTTCGTGATAAGTTTGTAGAAAAACTAATGTGCTTTAGGGCACCTCTCTATGGAAGAATATATTTTTGCCACAACTCTAGGAATGAACTAACAAATATGATTTCACATCTTAGTTACCCAACATTTTTATTTGTAAT
Organism: Pinus taeda; assembly: GCA_000404065.3. NCBI lineage: Eukaryota > Viridiplantae > Streptophyta > Pinopsida > Pinales > Pinaceae > Pinus > Pinus taeda. The sequence goes on along the minus strand of APFE031062261.1, from coordinate 279,643 downwards.
GGGTGCAACCAACACTAAATGGTATGAATTTCATGCAATTATGCCCACTAATGTGAATAAGAAACAACATTGGTGCAATCAAATATGATTTCCAATCCACATATAGTATCTCTATACATGCAACACAAATTCATGGCCTTCTACAATAGGGTCATGCAGAAACACCCCAACATTTACTAATCATAGTCGTATTGACAGGGATGTATTACAACATAGAGGATCTGCACATTTTCATGGTTTGTTATGGTTGGATAATGCACCTAATATGGACACTCCTGACTTGGATAACACACTTGATATTGCAAAAGATAAGGATTACTTCGATCATTATATTACAAAGTGGAATCCAAGAGATGCTCACCACATGAACTATTTTGTTCTACACCTTATTCTTAATGATCCTTTCTTGTTAGGCACATAAGACATGTTCAAAACTAGTCCAAGTCATGACTACAAAGTAATACTCAATTGTATCCAATGCCACACAAAATGCACATAAAGTAATTGCTTCAGAAAGAAAGGAACTAAACATGCATGAAATTACAATGCACCATGGGAGTTACATGCCTCATTTAATATTTTCATTGATAAACATTGAAATAAAACCTACAAACTTTCTTGGAATGATGACTAGTTAAATAGTCAAAATCCTTCCATCCTATCAATATGGTGTCAAAACATTGATTACCAACTAGCCTTGTCCCTCCATGCTATCCAAAAGTACATTTGCAAGTATGCACCCAACGTAAGGTTTGAATGCTCTCACCACATGCTTCACAGAGTTTCCTATGCTACACCTATTCTCAATTCATCCATAATTTTAGTTCAAATCTTCTATACAAAAACACTTGTAGAATGTGACATAGAAGAAAAAGAAACATGTCTATGTTGCAAAAATTGCCCTTCACAATTAGTAGTTTCCCATTCTTCTCCTTGATTGTTAGTTAAAAAATTTATTGGCATATCTCACCAAGAACTAATACATCCTTCCCAACAACAAAATTCATTGATGCATACATTTTGCATCCATCCCTACTATAATCCAAACCACTTAGAGATGCTAAAATATGTTAGACATATAATGCTCGTCAAGAAAATTAAAAATGGAAATTAGGAGAGACAAATTATTTATGTACTACCAGACTACTCTATGATACCTACCATAGATGCACCCTACTACATAGATTTTTGTAGGAGTGAACTCATGCTATATAAACATTTCTATCATGCTTTATCAGACATATGTGCTTCCATTGAAAATAATGCTAAAAACTTGGCACACAAGAATAACACGTACACTTCTTGGGTATTGAATACAAGCTCCCTAACCTCTTCCTATTAAAAAATAAAGTTCTTTCAAAGATGAAACGAATTCGGATGAATGGGAAATTCTCTCCCAAATCCACTGTACCAATAACATCTAAACAACTGACCCTAACATTCCAGGCCATCATGACTTTGACAACATCCATAATCAGAATACTACACATATCCCATTCAATTTACAATAAATAACTATATAGCTCATAGAAAAAATCACTCACACCACGAACTTCCCTAATCGTGTTATTCCAATACACTCCCCTCTAAAACATTATACCAATATCAACTCAAATCTCTCTCCATTTTCTTGAAGCATTCAAAGGAGAAGATGACAACCCTTCATTAAGAATGATCATACAAGGTACTACAGGTGTGGGAAAATCATACTTGAGTGGATGCATTAACTTAGCCATATAATTCTTACATAACCCATTGCTTGCTCCAATTAGTGTTGTGGCCTTCAACATCCAAGAATCTACAATCCATTTTTCCCTTTGTATTCTTATAAATAATTCCCTCTTGTTAGAAGGGAACTCACTTTACACCCTCCAAGAAGACCTTAAACATATTTGACACATTAACAATAATGCAATGAGCTTCATAAGACCAACATTTTTTAGCCACATCGATGAGCATCTTCAAGAAGTATTCCCTCTACATAATGTTGTAATTTCTAAGTCTCACTCGTTAGAAACCCTTCATGTACTTTACTAATTTATTCCTACCTTCTTGTTCTGTTAATTAACAAGTTATTTACCATGTAAATACTGGAAATAAATACAAGTACATGCTCAACACATTACAGATCATCAAGTGAAGGAAACAGAAACAGGCACACAAATGGCACCATTATTTTTGGACTAATGTTCCCGAAAAAACCCAATGCGGGAAAACCGGTGGATCTATTTGAGGGTTTTACTATTAAGCAACTCTTTTCTGAGTACAGTGGGTTCCAAAATTGACTAACCTGAAAGAGATAAAAAATCTGGTAGCAATACCTCTCTTCAGAAACAGGTATTCAGAAAGTCTGCCCCACAAAATCCCTCTCCAGCACAATCTGAAGCCCAGCATCAGCCTTGCTGGCCTCTGCATTAGCCTAGAACCCTCTCCATCAACCTATTGAGGCTCTGCGCAACCTCTCTAGCTCTTTGCGACACTCCTAGAGCCTCTGCGTGGATGACGCTGGCCCCTTCTGGCTCTGTGCAGTCTCTGTTACCTCTGTGTGGCTCCCCATGGCTTTGCATCTACCTCTCTCTGCTTCTGTGTTGGTCTCTCGGTATTGTCCTTGCCTCTTTACCTCGTACTCATTGCCCCTTGCTGCAAATCATCACTAATTCCATCTCTCTTAGCAAACCCCGCTCTAGAGAATAGAATGACTAATCACTCTGGTGTACTCTCCAAATGACCCTCAAGCCTCCTCTTATACTTTTCTCGTTGACATATCAACGACCGAGATTAAGTCCCTAATCAATGGCTAAGATTAGATATCGCTGGATCCATGTCTTTTGGACCAATTTACCACAATTTTATATTAATCCACATTAATATTTTAATTTTCTTAAGTTTAGACTTAGGGACTCTATTAAAAATATTAATTATTTTAATATTTGTCAAACTGTTTAGAATCTGCCCAAACCCTTTCTGGGTATTGGAGATCTCATGTGCCCCAACCTCTCCACCAAATTTCGTGGCTAGAGCACATCCGATGCTACCCCAAATCAACACTCCCTCTTAGCGAGGATTGTGCTCTAGCAATACTCCTCAACGAGTATCACCCTGATCCTTTGGCATCGGTCCCTGTGCTGATGCTAGGCCTGCTGCCCATCATCCTCTGCACTGTTGCATCCTATACTACTGCTCATGGCTCTGCCACTATCACTACTGCATCTATATGACAGCTCCCTCTACATCTGTGTTGCTGCTCATGGCTCTACCACTACCACTGCTGCATTTGCATTGCATCTCCTCTCATCATGTTGCATTGTGCTGCCCACTACTGCACTGCAACTTAGTTACTGAGAAGTAAGTAACTAATCTCCCAATTCTAACCTCTCTGTCAGGCTAGAGTAGTCCTGATGTTGAAGCTCCCTCTGTCGTTGACAAGTGCTCCCTCTCTCACCTCTGCACTGCTACAACAACTCCTTGCATCTCGCACCATTGCACACCTCTCTGTGCCATCCTGCACTGATGCAACACTCCCATGCCTCTCGCACTGTTGTAGTCTGCTAGCCTTGTTTGTCCTGTGAATTCTGCACTGTAGCTCTCTCTGCCCCTTCATCTGCATCCGTCTCTACCCACATCTGCCAGTCTTTCTACTCCTCTTCGGGGCTCCCGTAGCATGGTCTAACATAAGAGGTTGTGTACCTCAAGGATCCTACCCCTCATCACCTATAGTCCGTCTAACTACAACTCGATGTCTCCCCACTTCCGCTCAAGTGGCGTGTGTGCACTCATGGCATGGTCATCATCTATCTCCACTTCCTTCTCTACCCTTGCTGGCGCTGCCTTAGTCTCAAAAGACTCTCCCTTGCTCTTCTTCCTTGGACACTGGGTCGCATAATGACCCAGCTCCCCACAATGGAAGCACTTTATCTTGGAGAGATCCTTCTTCTTTCGTTTTTCTTGCTTTCCCTCAGATGTTAGGGAAACATCTTCCTCCTCCTCCTTTTTGACTCTAATCCCCTTACTGCTACTTCCCGCTTTGGTCTTCCGTCTGATCTCTTCTTGATGAAGAGTCGCCCACATCTCCTACCAAGGTGGAAGGGTCCCTCTACCCAACATACTTTGGACAAATACCTCCTGGTCTTCTTAGACTGCATTCAAGGTTGTCCTCACCATCAATTCCTAATCCAGCGTGGCTCCTATGGAAGTCAAATAATCTCGGATCTCATTTAGTCCTTCGAGGAAGGTGTTGATCAGTTCTCCCTTCTTCATTTGATATGACCTCATCTTATTTTCTAGTAACATCCTTCTCTGCACAGAAGTATGCTGGTACAATTTCTTTAGGGCCTCCCACACCTCATTTGTCATTTCCTTCTCAAGAATGTGTGGTACTACATGGTCCTTGACCCTGTCAAGGATGATTCTCTTGGCCCTCGCCATTGCCTCCTCTTAGCCTCTGCACTGCCTCTTCCTGGCTCACCCTTGATGACGCAGGCACTACATCACCCTTTCCTTGTTGTTGCTCAGCTAGAAACAACTTCTGTAACTTAGGACAACTGTTTTCTGCTGCTATTTCTCCACTCAGCTGATGTCCTCAGTTCTCCTATGATCTGCAACCACTCTTTGATACCATGTTAGAATTTCTAAGTCTAACCCGTTAAAAACCTTTCATGAACTTTACTAATTTATTCCTACCTTCTTGTTCTGTTAATTAACAAGTTATTTACAATGTAAACACTGAAAATAAATACAAGTACATGCTTAACACATGACATATCATCAACTGAAGGAAACAAAAACAAGCACACAAATGACACCGTTATTTTTGGACTAATGTCACTAGAAAAACCCAATGTGGGAAAATTGGTGTAGCTATCTGAGGGTTTTATTATTAAGAAGCTCTTTTCTGAGTACATTGTGTGCCAAACTGGCTAACTCGACAGAGAGAAAAAATCTGGCAGCAATACCTCTCTTCGGAAACAGGTATTCAGAAAGATTGCTCCACGAAATCCCTCTCCAGCACAATATGAAGCCCAACGTCAGCCCTGCTAGCCTCTGCGTCAGCCTATTGAGGCTTTGCGTAGCCTCTCTGGCTCTCTGCAACACTCCTGCAGCCTCTGCTTGGATGCCACTGGCCCCTTCTAGCTCTGCACAGTCTCTGCTACCTCTATATGGCTACCTCTGGCTTTGTGTCTGCCTCTCTCTACTTCTGTGTTGGTCTCTCGGCATTGTCCCTACCTCTCTACCTCATACTCATTGTCGCTTGCTGCAACTAATCACTTATTCTATCTCTTTTAGCAAACCTCGCTCTAGAGAATAGAATGACTGATCACTCTGGTGTACTCTTCAAGTGACAATCAAGCCTCCTTTTATATTTTTCTCGTTGACATATCAACCACCGAGATTAAGTCCCTAATCAACGACTAAGATTAGATTTGGCTTGATCCATGTCTTTTGGACCATTTTAACATAGTTTTATATTAATCCATATTAATATTTTAATTTCCCTAAGTTTAGACTTAGGGACTTCATTAAAAATATTAATTATTTTAATATTTGTCAAACTATTTAGAATCTGCCCAAACCCTTTCTGAGTATTGGAGATCTCATGCGCCCCAACCTCTCCACCAAATTTCGTGGCTAAAGCACATCCAATTGTACCCCAAATCAACACATAAAAACACCAATTTTAAAGCTTTCTCCATTATTCTTGTTAATGGCCTCAACCAATTACAACATAAGGACATTCCACTGTACATAGGAACATCCCATAGATCCACACTCTAGCATAGATTAACACAATAATCACTCTACAAACTATATTTTGTAACCAAGAGAACAAACCATTGCAGGCCACCTTCAAGAACATCCTTCACAACAATAGAAATGAAAAACCTTCTTTATAGGATTGAAATCTTGTCACGTCAAGGATAAAATCCTTCCTTTATTGAAATGAGTTTTCTAGTTTCCATGCTTCAATGCACTTATTTTTAAAACATTCCAATAACACTCTCAAATTCCAAGCAAAGAAACAACCATGTTCCCTCTACATTTGAAGATGAACAATTGGATCTAAAAGTATTGTTCTACCTTGACCAAAAAGTGATGTTAACATATAACTTATGGCTTGTATATATCCTTGTTAATGGATCGCTCTGTCAAATTACTACCATATTCTATGATGAAAACCGTAAACCTCCACAACTACAATATTTGTGGTTGTGAGCTTTGATAAGTACTTTTCCCTCCATGAGATCCCAACAATCCTATTTTTGATCCAATCCCACATATATTGAAGGGGGATCCATACTCAAATCCCACTTAAAATGAGATGGCTATTAACAATACATAAACACCAAGGGATGTCATTACAAAAAGTCATAATTGATGTTGGTATAGTTGAATGAAAAAATAAAAATGACTTTCACTATAGTATTTGAAGTCCCCTCTTTGAAGGATCTTCACATCTCCTTGGTATTTAGCTTCAAATGTTACAAAAGATGAAGGATAATCCCCATGAGATATGAAGGAAGCAAGAAGAGGGGCCTTTCTCCAATGAAATTTTTTTCCTTAATTTCTCCTCTAACAAGTGCATTTTCATTTTTTTTAGCATGCCTTCAATGGACCTCTCATAGCCACATTTATTATGTAACTACTAGTCAACTAAACAACCACACTCATAATTAATTCCACCATACATTTCATATTGTTTAGCAACATTTACTTCATTGCAATTTTTATACAAACTTGTCTTCATAAATGTTTTGCAACCTACAACACATTTCCTCTCAAGCTTCAGCCATGGACATCAACAAAATATATCATCATCCAATAGAAATAATTTCCTTAGTAACTACAATGGCACTTATCCCATTTTGGCTTCCTCTCCACATTGTAAGTTCTAACCATTACTATTTTAATTTTTTTATTTCATATATTCTTTACTTAATCTTGTTACTTATCAAATTTCTTTTCCATGCATAGCAAATGTCCCTTATTTATTTGCATCCACATTTCCATATTCCTAGAACACTTATATCCCTTAATGTTTGTATATATGTTAGGCTGCTATTTTCACTTTTTCTCTATTATATATATTTTAAAAAGTTTCTATTGCTTTTAAGGTTTTTTGTTTTTGTTTTTTTTGTTTTTGTTTTCAATTCTCTCATTTATTTTCCTCCCTCATATGTATACCTTCTATGCATAATCAACTTGGAAAGCCGATATTCTAATATGTGTGTGTATATTAGTATGTGTTAGATGTCTATGGGGGTATGCTCACAAGGACTTCATATTTCTTTGACTTATTTCGAGTATGCAAATCATGTTTGACTTTAAACATGATCAAATTTCCTTGTACTCTATGTGAGTTGAGTCATTATATGTTTTAACCCTATACAATGAATTGTTGCAAACATATTCTTAATAAAACAAAAAAGATGCAATGGAAAACACAGACATTAACAAAAAAAGAAATAACCTTTAAACCCAACTGGGAAAAGCAGAAATATTTTTTCAATATATTCTTTTGTACAATGTTATATATATATATATATATATATATATATATATATATATATATATATATAGATATATATATATATATCGCCAATCCATTTATGTGGATTAATACAATTGTAGTTCCTTAAACTGAACTACAAAACCATGGAAAAAATTCACCATGTGCCACAAAACCACTAAAGGCGAAAAATGTGTGCCAAAAACCACCAAAAATGAATGTGAAAAACTGTCCAATCTATTTTTATTTTTTATTTTTTTATTTTGGGGCACTTCCCTTGAACCTTCACACAATGGGCTTTTGACTCCCTACAAACCCCTGAGGAGGGGGCATTTCTTCCCTCCTACAACCCCCCTTAAATAAGGAGTCTACCGTCCCTACTGCACCTGATGCAACGTACAATGAGTGGAGGTAGTTGTGAAACAAATATAATACATACCCAACAGCCATGACAAGGCCATTGCTAGATTGAGTCATGTTGTACACTATTCTAATATTAATACTCTCATGATAAAAATGATAACATCTGATATAGGTTAAATGAAAATTTTTTGATGTGAAAAGTGGCATTTCCAACTACTAATGTAAATATTTTCCTATATATATATATATAAGATGTGCCTTTTATAAATAACAAATCCAATTGTGATGTGCAAATCCCCCAAATTTAAACAATGGAATTTGTTTATCCCTATTGTAGTGGCAATGAAATGATCATATTGATGTGGCTTCCATGAGATACATCACATCACACCAAAGTTTCCTTTCATGTGATACATCACATCACAACAAAGTTTTTTCTGTGCAATACATTGCATCACACCAAAGTTTCCTTTTGTGTTATACATTGCACTTCCTTGAATTTTCTACCATCATGAAATTTTTGGGACAATATTTCATCCTACACATAAGACAAAATCTTCTTGAAGTAATATGCCACACCTAAATCTAAAAGAGATATAATGCACCTCAAACCAAATATACTCTTATGTGCAATACACATCAAACTGAAGTGTGCATAAACTTTATAACAACATAGTTTTTGCACCTTCTAGAGCAATATCTAGTTAATTTATTATATAATTAGTTCACACATCTCTTTATGCTCTCGTTATCCCCTATTTTTGTGACACATGCAAGGCCTTTCTTTTCACATAACTCTGTAATATTAATTATTCTAAAATAATAGAAATTCCAAACTCTATGTAGTTAATTTATTATATAATTAGTTCACACATCTCTTTATGCTCTCGTTATCCCCTATTTTTGTGACACATGCAAGGCCTTTCTTTTCACATTACACTGTAATATTAATTATTCTAAAATAATAGAAATTCCAAACTCTATTTAGTTAATTTATTATATAATTAGTTCACACATCTCTTTATGCTCTCGTTATCCCCTATTTTTGTGACACATGCAAGGCCTTTCTTTTCACATTACACTGTAATATTAATTATTCTAAAATAATAGAAATTCCAAACTCTATTTATGGATATGGATCCATTTCTTAGTGGTAAACACTAGTTTGAAAATCAAAGGGTTACTGGTTTGAATTGAGTTCACTATCATAATTTTACCTACTCTTATTAGTCCCTGCCCTCCGGGCCTGGCAGGGACTATAGCAATCGGTTTTGGCCGGTGTCTATTAGTTGGACGCGAGAACCCATAAAATTATTTCAAGTTAAAACAAAGTTACTTCGAATGACAAGAAAACCAAAACCATATTTTTTATTAGTTTATGCTTTTAACCAATCAAAAACATGTTCGTCTTATTTGGCCTCAGTACGAGGTATACAAGCTGAAAAGTTAGGCTAAAATTGGCAAAACTACAAGTGATTAAGAGCTTCATGAACTAATGCTATGTTTCCCTTAGCATTAGTCTCTTAACATTTAATGTTAGGAATATTTGTTGCGTATGATATGTGCTAAACCATGGCTGCTGCCCACCTTGCCGTGTCGAAACCATCGTTGGCGTGTCAAACCATCATTGCAATGCCGTGTCAATTTGCATGGAAGCAAGATTTTACTTGCCTCCCTTAAAACGCCTTCACCCTTTGCTTCATCTGCAACGCCCCTTCGTCCCCTTTGCTTCATCTGCAACGCCCCTTCGTCCCCTTCGTCCATCGCCATTATGCTTCATCTGCAACGCATTATGCTTCATCTGCAACGCATTATGCTTCATCTGCAATGCCCAAGCAGGCGGATTTACATCTTGATCTTCAACTCCTGCACAAATGCAACGTTGAAAGGTATTATCTTGTTAATCAAGTACTTGAACTAAGATTTTTTTGACTATCTGTTAATGCACAACACATTTTCTCTGAGACATATAAGATCAATTATTTGCTGTTCTGTTATAGGCCTGTAACAAAAAAGAAATTCAAACAAAAATTTCAGCTTTTTTTGGTTCTTTTTCTTTGTTCGAGTTGAAATGACCTGCAGCTTAACTCGTCAATTATTCGTAGCGATTTTCTCTGAGACATATAAGATCAATTATTTGCTGTCCTGTTATAAGCCTGTAACAAAAAAGAAATTCAAACAAAAAATTCAGCTTTATCAATACATACCTGTGTGCGCCTTCAGCACAGTAACCAAGCAACTGCACCAAACATTTGTGCCTGACTCAACTCTAAACTCCTTCTCAGCCTGACCCCTGTACATCATTCTAATTGTTAATAAAATTCAAAGAAATACTAGCCGTTGTTTATATAAAACAAAACACATAATATAAATTATAAGACAATCATGGTGTTTAAAAAAAGTGGCTGGAATCAAAGGAGACGCGATACAACTTTTGAAAAAGGTGATGTTTATAGCACATATTCAAAGTTCACTTATCAAAAATCATTGCGATGCTTGAATTCAGTGATATTCTAAATTTCATATTTGCAATTGCTTAGCTTTTTAACAGTCGATCGAAAGGGTTTCGAATTTAATGGAAATTGCATGCGTTACTTGTTGTTTAGCAGGTTCTTTACAGCGACAGAAGTACCATCCGTCAGGGTTTGAATTCTGGTTTGATGACAGGGAAAACAATTTCGCTCAGCTTTGCAAGTCAAAACCACTATTTTAATGAAACAAGAACGGAACTAGCCGAAGGCCTTAAAGCCTGAAGTTGTGCCAAGCCTTGGCCAGGGCTGTCGTGGACCCATTCGAATATTTCCGTCAGGGTTTGTCAGCGATCCGGTGCCCAATCTCTATCCCAATTCCAATACAATAGAAGAAATCCCCATTAGCAGGTTCTGTGATCCTAGTAATCTGAAAGAAAAAATAGAAGCAGAGCGCCCCTCGAGTGCGGGAAGTGGCAAGGAATCGTTCAAAAATTTTAACGAACAATTGCCTAACACGAACTATGAAAACGAATGGTTTCCATCTATGACTACTGGCTCACGGGCATCAGCGAATTTTTCCCCTTTCAGAGAAGCAAATAGTCCTACTTTCCTGGAGTTTACTAGTATCAAATCAGATTCTTCAAGCGGGCCAGGAGGATCTCAAGTTCGTGAAAATGAGGGCCAATTTTCTAAGACCATAATTGACACAACGTTGTTCCACGGACAATTAGCAGAATGCAATTTTATCAAGCAACATGACTCCATTCTTCAGCGGGAGAGCAATAACCCCATTGAAGAAATCTCGGTCAATGCTGAAACCCTAAAGGTAGAGACCATGCAAAACATGAGGCTAAAGAAGGAAATGACAAGCTTTTGTAGAGAGCTCAGTATTCATGGTGACACAGTAGGGATTCCAGATTCAATTCCTCCAATGTCTAAGTCTCCCGGCCCAAAACTTCAAGCGGGTTATAACAGCTCTCTTGTTGATTCACTTCAGAGCGGGAGCAGGGCAGAAAGTAGTGCTTTTTGTGGAGAAGACTTGAGGCATGGAATACAATTGGATTGCAAACAAAATGAACAAGAAATAGGATTCAGACGTATGAAACTTACCTGGTGAATGGCACAGGGAAATGAAATCCTGAGAGCCTTGCAATTTCCCGTAGCAGAAGGCACTTCAAACTGCAACAGGAGGCATTTTCTTTTGTTATTACGGATGTCACTGCTCAATTGTGTCTTCGGATTCTCCAATTGCTTTCAGGTCTTGCATCGAAACCTATTGATTCAGACAAGCAGGAAAAAGGATGGTATCTGGTTATTACCTCCACAAGCAAGGTTTTGGCGTCAAACAAAAGACTATTGAGGGACTTTGATGCTCTGACATGTGAATAAACTAGACTTCATCCAGAAGACACGTTTCGCTCATGCATACTTACTTTCTTCAATATATTTTTACCTGAATTGTATAGAGTCTTTATGACGTTGGACAATAAACTTTTTGCCAAAAGTTTATAGCTGCTTTATGACAGATTAATTTATTTAAATTGTAAATTGGTAGAATATTTATTTAAAATGTTCTGGAATCTGTCGTACTATTAAATGCATGCTTCACATGCCCAGTGGCTAATGCTTAGTAGTACATAATATTAAAATGTACGTCGTTGAAGCTAAATTTATTTTAAATCCAACAATATACGTCTTGGACCATACAAAGATTAAATATTCAAAACTGGTTGGCACCCCCCACTGCCTTGAAATAATTGATGGGTAGCCACTTTGAGATGTCCGGGTCATTCAATTTTGGCTATTCTAAATCTCTTTCCACCATTAAAAACCATTTAAACTCTCCAGCAAAAATTGTAATCTCCGTACACAACGCCTACCTTTGTTTATTAGTGAGAGCTTATTACTGGATATAAGATGTATGCTCGTGAGCATAAAAGCCATGAAGTGTCATGACTCAATTTTGTGCCTTCCCAGCCCCCGAGTTTGACTTATGAGTATACGAAATACGTTGTTGACTTGACAATCCTTCTATAGTAAACACATACTTCGCTAGGCAATCCTTTTACACGAAGTAATAAAGTTGTGCAACTTTTATGCAATGAACACGAAGAACCACTTGAAAGCTGTACGAAAAAAAGTAGATGGAAACAATGCTGTGCAATTTTTATGCAATTAACACAAATGAACAATTCTAGAATCTCCAAATAGCAATTGTTTATTTCACTCTGCTTCTAGCTTGCTGTGTCTAGATTTAGAGAAGCCACAGGCAGTTTTACATAGCTCTAGCCCCTTGATAGGGGACTTAACACAAAAAACTGGTTGGCATAGCCAATTGCCCTGCCCTCTACCCTATCTGCAAGTCTATGACTTCATCTGTTTTATTTCCTGGCAATGTAGAGCAGTCTCATATTTCTGGTGTCGATGGCAAAACAACGCAGACGCAGGAGCTCGCTTACGAAGCTCAGAATCTGGAACTGGCTCAATGCTTGATTTGCAGGTTTTAGCTCTGCACATGTCCTTTAAATTAAAGTGCACACTCATTCGTAACCAGCACAACGTATAACAATTCCTCAATTCACGGATTGATCAGATCTATGCCCAAGATTGATTGAATCAAACCAAAATGTAGCCATTTCTCCACATCTGGTAATTATTTGCAGACAAGAATGTTCAAAAGATTCAGAGCTCTGTACCATAAAACATCTCTCCTTAGATTGTTCGATACTCAGCCATGCACTCCTTCGACCCTGAGCCAGAACAAAAACGAAACACAAGATATATTAGATGAGTGATGATACCAGATCAGACTCCTCAAGTGCACAAAAATGATGAATCGACCTGTGAATTTATAAGCTTTCTGCCCTTCAATTACCACGTGCAAAAACTATGGATTTGTTCGATGGTATCAAATAGACGTTGAACCCCTTCGATTACAAGGTTTACCTTGGGCAATTCGGTGGTTGGCCTTTGGTAATGCACGTTGATCACCTATAGGCATCTGCACAGGAACAGAACTGGCAACCTGATATTAATCTGCACATGCATAGAATGGGAAGGGAGAAGCACTAGCCCAGTGTCGCACTGTGATAGTTCATAGACAGCAACACTCCTCTAAACTGAGGAAAGTCAGACTTCCTCTACCCAGGACTCTGCCACTTGTCTTCAAACCTTCTCCAACACTATTCCAGGACCTGTACAAGCCTTAGCAACCTCTACAGCCACCTGATCATCATGCACAGACTCATCAACCTGTTGAGATCAATGCCAACCTGACTGGCACCATGTTGCCAACAATCACTTGAAACTGTTCTGCAATTTGCATTGGCGCTACGAAGCTCAGAATTTGGAACTAGCGTTGTCCGCTGAAACTGTTCTGCAATTTGCATTGGCAGGGACTAACTGCCCCGCAGCCATGCTTGTTTTATTCAAGATTTACTATCTAGTTCTATCATATAATACAATATGACTTGTCTTGATATAATGTTACAAACACATCAATTTATGTGACAATAATTATTTAATATGAATAAACAATATATTAGCAAATGTAATATTTAAATTCCATAATAAGCACTAGTGGTTTAGTGGTAGAATAATATCTTGCTACATTACAAATCTATGTTCAATTCCTAGATAATGTAATGATTGTATTTTTATTGCTTTTTAATTGAAATAGTTTTAATTTCCCAAATAGATATTAGTCCCTATCTTGTAGGGAATATAGATTTCGATTCAAAAAGATAAAATTATTTGAATTTTTGTTTTTTTAGTTAATTTTCTCAATGTTTTCAAAATTTTTGTTTATTAATTTTAATATTTTGAAGATAAAAAAGAAAAAGCTAAATTTTTAAAGTTGAATATTTCTTTTTCATTAGTGAAGGGTAATGAGTCACTAAATGCCCTTGGTTTGAAAGGAAATAGTCAAAATAGAAAATTTAAATATTAGGAAAAAATATTGAGTATGGCCACTTGGTCTTGGTTACATGATGCCATTTATGATGATAAATTTGGTAATAAAATGATTCCATAAGATTTTGACATTTAATAATTACTACATAAAATGATTCAGAGAGAGTTTGGCATTAATACATTTTCCATACATATGCCTATAAAATTTAGGAGTTAATGCATCAAAGGCAAATAATATCATTGTGGGTATTCTCATCTTTGTGATAATTGATTTTGGCATGGTTTAAGCCCTATTCCTATTTGTTTTAATATTTCTATAAGTATGGAGTAGGAAATATTGGTATACTAAATAGCCTAGATAGGATATTGAGGAGGCTTGTTATGTTTGTCATGAGAATTATAATTGAAATGCATGCTTGTGTGAAGATGGTCCCCTAAAGGTATTTCATTTGTATTTATTTTAAATATGAATGTAATTGATGCAAATATGCAGTAAAAATTGACTTATTTTCTTTTTTCGTTTTTTTGTTTGGTCATGTATTTGTGAAGGAAATAAATAATAAGAAGAAGACAAACCATTGAGGCAACTATTATGTCGAATTCTTCATGTGCTAAAGAAAATTCAAATTGGGAAGTGCTTGTAATGGGAGGTGGAGGAGCATCAATAAGAAAACTTCCAAGGGACGAACTCAATCCAAATGAGCAATTGTATTGGTATGTAATTTTTCATTCATTAACCTCTCTAATGAAATTCTAATACACCCTTGTTCTAATCAATATAGACAAAAAATTCACATTAAATGAGGAATATTATTCTAGAAACATTTTCCCAACTGTGTTTGAAATTTGCGCACACAATTCACATTCCACAACCCAATTAATAGATTTTCCATAGATGTCACCCTATCTAGGCTACATAATAGACCCTATTGCATATATGAAAGAAAAAACCTAATTTGAAAACGAACATTCACATATGAGAAACTCTATTAGGCTTGCATAGTTTACCATATTGATAAACTAAGCACATACTTATCATAAGTATCACCATGGCATAAGAAGAAATGTCTTGCACAAATCAAGCAAGATATGCGCACAATCTTAAGCACGAGAGAATGTATGCAAACCAAAACACAATATACCCACAAACAATAATCAATCTACATGCTTGTGAAGACACACAAATCCCCTAACTGAACCAAGTATGATACAACACTTATTCCACCAATCAATACAAATTCCAGTCTTACTTTTTAATTCAATAGATAATGCATTATCAAGTATCAATGCACACACAATTAATAAGGACCCTAGATTGAAAAAGGGCTTTGTTGAGTCACTACTTGTTATGTAACCAGATCACAAAAAATATATATCAACGAATTCAAAATTAGCCTCTTCGAGGGGGCAACCTCCTTTACATCACATAAATGTAGAATTCTTGAATGATACAAATGACTAGACCTCCTTGCTACATATAGGAGTCTAAGGGGTCACAATATAATTAGAGCCTACATAACAATAATAATGTAAGGACACAACAATAAAAATAATGGGTTTCTATGGGGCATAACAATAACAATATGGGCGCTACATGGGCACAACAATAACAATAGGGGGCTACACTAACAATAACAATAAAGGGGCTACACTAGAATTATAGGGATCTAGCATGCCCCTCTCCTTAAAAATAGTGTTGTATTCAATGCTTGAGTAGTTTTGGATGCTTTTGTATAAAATTATCATCCTACCACGTGGAATCTTCAGCAAGTAAGTTCTTCCACTTAATGAGATATTCTGAAATTGATCAATTTCATAGTTGTCGGGTTATTATTTCCGTGACTATTTCAGACTCCAATATGATTTTTCCTTCTTCATCAAGTTTTGGTAATATTGTTTGAACTAGGAGATTGTCACTTATAACCTTATTTAAGCATGAAACATGCAAAACTGGGTGTACTCAGGAAGATGTAGGCAACTCCAATTTGTATGCCATAGTACCAATCTTTTGCAACACCTTGTAAGGACCATAGTACTTGAGTGATAATATATTATCCTTTTTAGCTTACTTGAGGGACATTTTTTTGTATGGTTGTAGCCGTAAAAATAGCCAACCACCTACATCAAAACTTTTTTCACTGCAATGTTGATCAACTTGTTGTTTCATTTGATTTTGTGCTAGAGTGAGGTTATCCTTTAAGAGTTGGAGAACTTGTTGATGCTCGATGTGATCTTTCATTGCTTGAACCTTAGAATTTTCCCTTAAAGATGATGTGATGGATGGTGGATGATATCCATAGATTGTGAAAATTCCTAAACTGGAATTCTTATTGTAGCAAAATGATGTTACTTCTCCTACTTGTTAATCCATACAAGTTATTTATTGTGTTCTATGTTAAATATCGCAGTAAATACACTGCAACCTTCACTTAATTAAATATTATGCGGAAACAAGAGACTAAGCAAGAAGGAAAATACAACACAATTGAGACCGTTATTTTTGGACAAATGTCCGCGGAAAAACCCATTGTGGGAAAACCGATGCAACAATTCTGAGGGTTTATTATTATTAAGTAGTAACAAATTCTGAATACATCTCTAAATACCTCTCAGGTTATTCAATTACAGAGAGAGAAATATTGGCAGAAATATTTGTGAGATTACCTCACACAATCACTGAGAAAGTTCCAACTGATCCGGACACTGAATGAAGTGCCTCTGGCAGGCCCTACACTGCTCTATGCGATCCTCACGCAGTCTCTGCATCAACCTCTCTAAGCTTTGTGTCACCCAGTTTATTGATCGATTTGCTGCCTAGGATCTCTACTCTCAGCCTCCCGGTCTCACACCCCGGCTCTCGACTTCAGAAACTGACTCTCCTCAACAAAATCTTGGACTCTATCTCACCCTCTGCATTGCCTTTGCGTGGCCCTTCATGACCCTGCGTCAGCCTCTGTGTCTGGGCTACTGGATCACTCTCTGCCTCTCTCTATTGATGATTCTCTGACTGAGAAAATCTCTCTCTCTCTTCAAATGCTATCCTTGCCCCTCAACTACAAGAAATCTCCTCAATCAAAATTTCCTCCTGAGAAATTCTCACTTTAGAAATTCGATCTCTTGATCTCTCGGTGTGTTTTCTAAATGACCCTCAAGCCTCTTCTTATATATTTCTGCTGGACAACTAACGACCTAGATTAACTCCTAATCAAAGGCTCAGATCATTTTGGCTTGATCTTCATCTTCTTCTAGAAGTTACACCCACAATTAGATTAATACCCATTAATATTTTTAATTTCCTAAGTTTAAACTTAGGGACCCATTAAAAAATATTGATTATTTTAATAAAATTATCTCTGGGTGGAAATTCCCAAAACTCTTTCTGTGTTTGGAATACATGTGCTGAAGCCTCCTTGCAAAATTTGAGGCCTAGAGCACATCCGATGCTACCCAAAATCAACATAGAGTGCCATAAATGGGGTCATTTTTGTTGTAGTATTGAAGGAAGTGTTATACCACCATTCAACCGGAGGTAACCACTTGACCCATTGTGTTTGTTTATCAAATACAAAGCAACAGAGATATCCTTCTAAACATTTGTTCACTATCTCAATTTTCCCATCAGATTGAGGATGATAATATGAGCTATGAGTTGATTGAGTACCCAAACAAGCAAATAATTTTGTCCAAAATTTTTCAGTGAAAATGGGATCTCTGTCACTTACAATAATCTTTGGGTTTCCATGTAGCTTTTGAATTGTTTCCATAAATGAAGTAGCAATTGTAATGACTTTAAAAGGATGAGATAATGCAAAAAAGTGTGCATACTTTCTAAGTCTATCAACTACCACCATGATGACACTCTCTCCTTCAGACTTGGGTAAACCTGTGATAAAATCCATTGAGACCTCCTCCCAATGTTGACTTAGAATGGTTAAAAGTTGTAATAGATCCGGGGTCTTAATTGTCTCAACTTTATTTTGTTAGCAAACCAAACATTCCACCACAAACTTTTGAATATTAGATTTAAGCCATCCCAAAAAAAATCCTTCTTGACCCTATGATAAGCTTTTAAAAATCTCGAGTGCCCTCCTGAGGGGGAGGTGTGAAATTCCAAAAGAATCTCTCATTTGAGTTAAGAATTCTTATAGAGATATAAGAAATATTTGTACCATAATGAATCATTTTTCTAGATAAATGTATCAGATGTATTGGGATATTTCTACAACTTTTGAATGAGTTCCCACACCTCTTCGCCATTCTTTCATTCATCCCCTACCTTAGTTATGCAATCAGGTTGGACAATAGAAATGACACAAAGAAATGCTTCCACATCCTCATCCTTTCACGAGAGTGCATCTGCAACAACATTTTGCTTCCGTTTTTTGTAGATGATTTCAAATTCATAACCGAACATCTTGGTGACCCATTTTTCCTGCTCTTCTGAAGATAATCTTTGTTCCAAAAAATATTTAAGACTATCATGATTTGTTTTTACATTAAAGTGTCTTCCCATCAGGTAAGGTCACAATTTCTTTAGTGCATGTAGTATTACCAACATTTCCTTCTCATAAATAGGCTTGTGTAAACACTTTCCCTTGATTGGACGACTTTCAAAAGCAACAGGTCTTCCTTCTTGCTTTAAAACAACACCAATTCCATTTCCTGAGCCATCACATTCTAGAAAAAAGATTTTTGTGAAATCTGGTGTAGCTAAGATGGGTGCTTAGCACATTGCCTCTTTAAGATGTTCAAAGGCCTTAGTTGCTTATGGAGTCCAAGAAAATGCATCTTTCTTCAGTAATGTTGTTAGAGGTGCTTCTATTCTCCCATAACTCTTAACAAACTTGTGATAATACCTTGTCAACCCGAGAAATCCTCAAAGATGCTTTAGGGTTGTGGGGATTTTCTATTCCTTAATGGATTTAATTTTGTTAGGGTCTAACTTTACACCCTCATGAGATACGATATGACCCAAATATTTCACCTCTTGTACTCCAAAGAAATGTTTGGAGGTTTTTGCATATAATTGTTTCTCCTCTAATAGTTTGAGTACCCTATCAACATGTTGAACATGATCCTTCCAAGAATTGTTGTATATTAGTATATCATCAAAAAATACTAACACAAATTTTTTAAGGAAGGGTTTGAAAATGGAATTCATCAAACCTTGGAATGTGGAAGGTGCAATAGTAAGGCCAAAAGGCATGACCAAAAATTCATAATGACCTTCATGAGTTTTGAATGTTGTTTTCATAATCTCTTCAGTCTTCATTCTAATTTGATGATATCCTGAACGAAGATCCAACTTGGTGAACTAAATTGCTCCATGTAATTCACCCAACAATTCATCCTTGACATGAATAGGAAATTTATCTTTAATAGTCAGCTTATTGATCTCCCTATAATCCAGACACATACACCATGATCCATCCTTTTTGTGCACCAATACTACTAGTGTAGAGAAAGAACTTTGACTAGGTTGAATTATATCGACCTCTAGCAGTTCTACAACCAAACGTTCAATTTAACTCTTTTAGGCATAGGGATATTTGTAAGGCCTGATGTTTGGAGGAGCACCTCCTGGAATTAATTGAATAACATGATCATAATCATGAATAGAAGGGACGCCTTTGGGAGTCTCAAATACTATGGAATGATTGTCCAAGAATTTTTGTAGATCTGGAGAAATAGATGATTTCAATGTTTGAACCTCTAGTGAGCATAATTGTGCAATTATGTCTCGTTGCTCTTTCTTCAAAAGCTTTTTCATGCCATTAGAGCTAATTATCTTCACTGGTTTTGCCGCATTACCCCTTAATTCAATTTCGTTTCCTTCCCAAAAAAAATCATGAAAAGTTCTTGAAATTAAACACTATCATCCCCAAAGATTGTAACCATTGGACTCCTAGTACGACATCAACACCAACCATTGGAATGGAAAACATTGAACTATTCAATACATATTCCCCCATGGTTGCTTAATATTATGGCACTTTCCAAAGCAATTTATAGTTCCTCCAATTGCAACCATCACTTGACACTCTGGTGCTAGATATATAAAGAAATTTAATTTCTTTTCTATCTTACAATGAATAAACTTATGGGTACTACTCAAATCATTGGCACTATTACCTTTTTATTCTTGATATATTCTTCTATATTGAGAGTTTGAGTGGTAATCCACACCAATGCATTAAAATATATGGTCATATTCATTTCTTATTTCTATGGGGTTGGCTTCTGGTGTGTATCCGCTTCTTTTGATGTTTCTTGTTCCTTTTCTTCCTCCTCTTCACAATCTATGTAAAATAATTTCTTCTCAGCATACTTACGACCTTTAGCGTATTTGCTATCACAACTATAACACATCCCTTTTGCTATTTTTTCCTCCAATTGTTGTAGTGTTAACCTTGTAGTTTGTGGAAAGCTAGAAGCAACAACACTTCCCTCTTCATAGTTGTGAGTGGTAGACTTCCTTTTTGCCATAATTTTTCTTTCCACTTTTCTTGCCACCTTGAATGCCTTCTCCAATGAATTAGGTTCCCAAAGGTCAACCTCATGTTGGATGTTATCCTTTAAAGTTACTATAAAGACATTAATCCTATGCTCCTCTGGAATATCATTTAACTTGATATTCAATCTTTGGAAGTCCTCAATGTGCTCCACCATTGAACCCTTTTGTTTGAAATTTATTAATTGGCTAAAGAAGGCATTTCTCTTTGTATCTTCATAATGCGCTACCAATTTTTTTGCAAAAATTGTCCAAGTGAAAATTGATTTATGAGAAAAAAGCCATCGATACCACACAAATTGATTTTGTTTTAAATATAAATATGAAATGCCTACCTTTTGTGTGTTAGACACATTATGTAGATCAAAGAATTGCTCCATCTGTAGTATCCATGTTACTGGATCCTTGCCATCAAACTTCCTCATATAAATCTTTGGAATGTGGCTAGTCTTCAACCCATTATTGGAGTCTCTAAAATCAAAATTCATATTCCTTTTATCCTCATTATGATTTTCATGGAGTACCTTGTCACCACTAGGAAGCATTTCTTGTAGCAACTTTGTCAAACCTTCCTTCAAATCTTCCAAGTCCCTTTTTATTTCTGTTTTAAAACCACCCTTAAAACCTCCCATCTTAACATTTATGTCATCCTTCAATATTCCATGTATGCTTTTAAACCATTCTTCCAGGCATACATTTTAACTTTCATTTCAATTTTGGTTACTCTTTGTGAGAGCGACATTTGTTGCACTTGGTCTCGTAATTTTGATATATTATGTTGCATTTCTTCTTCTTCTTCTTGCGTCATAGTAGAGTTTTCTGGTTGATTACTAGGTGTGTCCATTTCTTTTCTTCGAGGAATTTTGGAATCAAACAATGATATTTATGCTTCATTATGTCCTTCAAATCACTTCAGACTGAGTTTTCAAACAAAATTTATGCAATTTTTTTTTTTTTAAAATCACTTTTTCTTGCTTTTTAGGAGCTCAATATTGAAACTGTTTTATCTTTGTAATTTTGGCTCTTCAAGGTTTGAAATTTCATCCTGTGGTAGCCCTTTGAGTCTTCTTTCCAATGCCACAAGTAAGATCAATATTGGATTCTTCAAGATAATTATGTCAAATATTCCACGATGACCTGATTATGGACTAGTTCAGTAGAGCGAACTTGTACAGAACACCACGTGTTATTGTTTCAGGTTTCGACTTGGAAATTGATACAAGAGAAACCACAGTTCGCACACTTTTTGTGATTTTTTACAAAATTCAAATCGATGCTTGAAGAGAAAGATTTTCCCTTGGTCACCTGTTTAATATTGAATTCTGGAGCATGTAGAAACCCTAACTTCTTCGGCCCATATCTCAAAAAATATAGCAAACCAAGATATGAAATTCCTACATGAAGTTCACCAATATTTCGGCTCCACATGGTTACAATTTCAACGTCTGAAGCTTCGTAGAAAAAAGTTATAGCAAAAATTCCAAGATGACCCATTTGAATCAGTGAAACCCTAGAATCCAAAGCTCAGATACTAAATGTTATGTAACCAGATCACAAAAAATATAGATCAACGACTTCAAAATTAGCCTCTTTGAGGGGAAGCCTCCTTTACATCACATAAATGAACAGTGATTGAATGGTACAAATGACTAGAACTCCTTTCTATATATATGAGTCTAAGGGGTCACAACATAATTAGAGCCTACATAAAAATAATAATGTAAGGACACAACATTAACGATAGTGGCCTTCTGTGGCATAACAATAATAATATGGGGGCTATATGGTCACAACAATAACAATAGGGGGCTACACTAACAATAACAATATAGGGGCTACACTAATATTATAAGGACCTAACACTACACATTTTTCCAAGGAGCTAATGACTATTCTACAATGTTAGGATGGGAATATCAATTATGTCTACATAATTACCCTTATTATATTATCATTTGCAACCCAAACAAATAAAATTTGAGTTTATAAAAATAGTATATAATATTTGTGATTGCATGAAAGACTAACTAGTTATAAATTGTGGGGCTTTTATTTCTTCTCTTGGGGATTTATTAGATCCCCTTTTCGCAACACTAGGGACATTATTATTATTCTTATTACTTCACCATGAATTCTCTCATTCTTATGATGTAGTTTTATACAATATTCCAAATCCAAAAAACACAAATGAAATGGTTTTTTATTCATGAAGTTTAAGGAAAGCAACAAAAAAGAATATAGTTTAGAAACTAATAGAAATCATAGAAAGGATAATCACGAGAAGAAGGTAGGTTTAAGGGACTTAAGCTATTGGGGAAGGAGGGCTATCCATAAGGAATAAACAAAGATAACCAAGAGGCTTTGGAATGGTGATACTCCAACTTATCTCACCTCATCATTGATTGCAAGTACTTTTCATTTTCCTTGGTTCCTTCAACTTGCTTAAACCATCTTTAACCTTTGCAAAAAAAATCCATGGTGGAACATTAAGACTTCAAAATTCTACACCAAGACATTGCAAATAAATATAATTACATAAAAAAAATCCAAATTTATTTTGTTAGCCAAGTGTATGGGATACATAAAGAGAAGCCAAAATTGTTCTTTAGCTAAAGTGTATGGAATCTATTCTTCTAGCAAATGCTACTCAACTTTGGAATTATGAATGCAGAGGTTTAACTATCACATATCCTCTAAAGGACATGTGATGTAGAGACATGCCATGTTGTATCAATGTGTTTTTCTAATATGCTTGCAAGCCCTTAAAACACTGCCAACTACATAGCTTCAATTGTGGTAATATTTATGCATTCCCTCAACTTTCTTAAATCATCTTTGACTTGCAAAAAAAAAAAAATCAAAAAATCCACGATGGAACATTAAAACTTGACATTGCAAATAAAATTTAAATACATTTATATAAAGAGAATCCATATTTGTTCTTATAGCCCGAGTATATAGGATACATAAAGAGAAACCATGATTTTTCTTTACCCCAAGTGTATGGGATCTATCAATGTGTTTACACCATGACATTGCAAATAAAATTTAAATACAATTATATAAAGAGAATCCATATTTGTTCTTGTAGCCCAAGTGTATAGGATACATAAAGAGAAACCACGATTTTTCTTTACCCCAAGTGTATGGGATCTATCAATGTGTTTTTTCTAATATACGCGGAATCCCTTGTAAAAAATGACAACTACATAACTTCAATTATGATAATCTCGGGATAGTTGTTTAGGCTATGTACCTAACATGTCATTTCCATAGTAGCACATGTTGGGGAAAGCCAATGCTTCTTGTTCAAGTCAAAGTCCCAAGCATTCCACGTGGCAAGGCACAAGGTATCCTTGAGTTCCTAGGACTCCTGCTATTATGAGAATATAACAATTCTTAGTTGGCCTAACATTTGAGAGATTTTAGATAGCCTAAAATTACACTTCATTAGGTGGATGAGACAAATTACCTTGGAAATCTTCATTGTCTTCATTATCAAGTTTTGAGAAAATTACAATTTTATGAAATAATGCTTTCTAATTGTTCATCTTCACAACCACCTCTTGAAATCGAGGCAAGAAATAGTTATTGTTGTGAGAATTACACTAAATTTATATAACTTATGTATTCTTCTCAAACACACAAATGTTTTAGTTTCTCCAATGTTGAGAGATACGATTTCTATTTGGATGTTATTCATTAGAGTCATGCACAAGAAACCCAACTTCAAGTCCTAGTAATCTCTCCAAATAGATATTTTTCCCAAATTAATACTGAGAACTGACTTGAGTGCATGTAAGTTTGAGGATTTACAAATGAGAGAGGGGTATGCATAAGAAATATTGTGCACAATACCAAAACTTTTAGGCTATCACACTACTCATGAGAAATCTATTGTATCGTATTAAGGTGGCAAATGCATCATCCCCTGTTGCAGAGATGACGAGGTCTACACTTTTGAAAGAGTTTAATGAAAACCTCAACCATATCAAATCTAAATTTGATAAAGAGGCCATAGATTATGCTTGTTCTACTATATTATGGTTTCTTGATGTCTTTCAAAATTGTGATAAATAAATGTTTGAAATGACATTTAGAATGTTTTGCGAATATAATGACCTTCTAGTGCAGTAGATCATTTTCGAATGATCACACTAATAATAATATTAATGAAGGTACTAATCAATAAATCCAGATCATGCGAAGAATATCAATAAAATTCAACATTACAATGCGAAGATGTTATCCACATTCCTATGTGAAAATGTTAGCTAGAGGTAGGCTTGGGTTTGCTCCCATTGAGACCTACTACATTCATACTATTGTCATTACCTCACCCTGTAATTCGGTAGCAAAGTTAGTGTTGTATTCATTTAAGTATTAGTTTCTTAGATTCATTATCTGTATAGCTTTTACACTATACAAATAGATCAATTATGTGTTAGTACTTTCAATGTTTTCTTATATATTAATTCAGATTTAATTTTTAAGTTTGGAATTTAATTATATATGCATATATACCTTTCCAATACCATCCTTTAATTATATTCATATATATACCCTTTTATTGCCATCTTCATAGATGTCATTGTGGATAAAGCTTTAAGTATGTTACCATGTGATATAAAGCAGCCTAGCCTCTCTTTACAAAACCTCCTTGTATATAACAAAGCTAAAACAAATCTATATGTTGGTTTAAAATTTAAATATATGTGGATTTTCTCCTCCCAATTAGATTAAACAAGACCTGCAAGCAGCGGTAGTCCCTGCCTGGTTTGAAATCTTTCTTTAACTGACTGATTATAAGTATGTTATTAGTAGTTTGCACTTCAAAGGCTTCAATATTTATTTGGTAAAATTTTTGGACCAAGTAATTAATCTTCTCTGGTACAAATAAAATTCAGAACACCCAACAACATTAGATACCCTCTCATTATACATTTGTAAGAGTTTTCAATGACTTTGTAAAAAGTGATTTAATGAACTGAAGAGGCCCATCAGTGCCTATGAGTGTGCTATCCACGGTCCATTCGTAGCTTTTGAAACAACTATCTATTAGTTCTAGTGTTCGAGACAACTATTTGTATTAGTTCCAGTGTTCGAGACAGCTATTTGTCTCCGATCTATATGATTATATATAATTGTTTCTGTTTTAGAGCTGAAAGATGAGCTTTTCTCAATCCTTATTATATACGATAGAGATTTCATTTCTTCGGTATTCCTTCCTTAAAGGAACATTTGTTTCTCATAGCACTAGGAAAACATGGGAGGTTTTTAATCCTTTATTGATTTAGAAAGGTGAAGCATAAATAAGTATTTTCCCTTTTTCAATTAAAATTCGATTTAGTGCATTATATGTTCCTTTGCCCAACCACGCCACGGGTGTGCATTGTAGAACTCAAAGCCATTTATTAAAATACTATAAAGCCAAATCATGCCCTGGAATGTGCCAATATGATAACCATGGCTATACACGTGCACGCCCACAAAAGCGAACAAAACCCACCAGTCTGCATGGATTACACTTGCAAGCCCAGGAAATCCAAGAAAATTTTATAAGTGGAATATGTCACCAGTCTGCATGGATTACACCTGCAGGCCCAGGAAAGCCAAGAAAATTGATAAGTGGAATATGTCATTGGATATTCTGTTGGCTGTTAGCAAACTCAAGTATGCACTCCATAGTGAAGAAACTTTTAGCTAATTAAAGGGGCTTTTACATAGTATTAATTGTTGGGGTTTTTAAGCGTTCATACAGGAAGGCATACAATTTTCAAACTCTCATACAGGAAGGCATACAGAAGAATGAAGGCGTACAAGAATGTTGCAATGGGAAAGCCCTGATGAGTCCATTGCCTCTAACCCTGTCCCACCAAAGTTTCTGAACTACGGCTCGTCATCGAATTCAAGATCTATTATTATTCGAGCAGACGAACTGGGCCGAAGATTTCCTGCATCATATTCACGCTTGAAAAGCCTTGGATCTGCCAAAAGAAAATAATTTTGCCGGATCTATTATTATTCGAGTAGACGCACTGGGCCGAAGATTTCCTGCATCATATTCGCGCTTGAAAAGCCTTGGATCTGTGAAAAGAAAATAATTTTGATGGCAAAATAATTGGCTCTGGTAAAAAAAATTGATGGCAAAAAAATTAACATATTTGATAGTAGCAACAAGGGGAAGGGAGGTGTCAAGAGGAGTAGCCATTATCCTTTCTACCCGGGTTCTAGTCTCACTAGTATTGAGATGCTTCCTACCCGAGTTCTAGTCAAATCTCACTAATATTGAGATGAGAGGCTTGTGGCATGGCATGGTAACTAGTAGCCATTTCGAATAAACGCAGTGGGTTTGTGGCATAACAGGGTAACTAGTAACCATTTCTCCATAAAAGATAATTGCCTCACCTAACCAGAGCACGTTTCTATAGATATATAGATATAACTAGTATCCATCTCTAATATCTCCAGCACAATGAACCACGGAGGAAAAACAACAACTGCAAATGAAATGGCCTACTGATGTAAAGCTAAAGTCATACCCTGGGAGACGGGGCCGACGCCGAGGATTCCTGCACATGGTTATGTAAACGTAGCATTCTTCAGGCACCCCACAAAAATATGAGTTAGTCTGGAGGTAGCCATGATTACCAGCGGTTACACGAAATTTCTAGTGAAAATGGTATTTTCGAACTTAAATAGTTTTCATTTTTTGTTGAAAAAAAAATAGTATTCGTTGTCTCATGTTGTTGTTATGTTGATGTTGATAATTCGGTTCCTAACTGACTGAAAGCTTAGATTTCAATGAAAGCTTGTTAATAGAAAAATAGAAAAATGTAGAAAAACATTCAAATAGATAGAAGAACATGGTAACATACATGGACTATGAGCATTAACCATTAAACTTACCTCACTTGAAGCAATTCTCACAGTCAATCATGTCTTTTTTGCAATGATTCTCACACATGTCTTTTTTGCTCTTTTCTGCAGGATGTAGGATGATTATTGTACATGTTTTTTGCAACGATAGCGATTCTCACTAATTGTTGCATGTCTTTTCTCTATGATATAGGATTATTATGATATAGGATGATTATTACAGGTCTTTGCTGCAAGATGAGTACCACAAGAACCTTTTTTTCTATGATATAAACACTGAAGTGAAACATTGACAAGTGGTGCCAAATATGGCAAGTGGCATGAGTATCAAAAACTTTGGATAAAGGTACTAAGACTCGTATAAAATTGTAATGTACCAGACTTATAAATTGTAGCATACCAGACTTAAAATCACAAGGGGAATCCATACTTTGGATAAACGCTGAAAGACCATTCCCACCTCATGGGCTCTATGAACAGTAAAAACTTTGGATAAACTTAATAGAGCCAAATCTTAAAGCGAATCCATACTTTGGATAAAACCTATTTGTGAATTGCATATTTTATAACTCGAAAATAAGACCTCTAAAATTAAACTTTGGATAAAACAATTGTTTTTGCAAAAATGTTCGTTAAATACATTGGTCAACGCAAATTAATATTGATTCAACGCTAGATCGATCACTATAGATCGATTTTTTAATTGTCCGAAGATGTTATCCACATTCCTATGTGAAAATGTTAGCTAGAGGTAGGCTTGGGTTTGCTCCCATTGAGACCTACTACATTCATACTATTGTCATTACCGCACCCTGTAATTCGGTAGTAAAAGTTAGTGTTGTATTCGTTTAAGTATTAGTTTCTTAGATTCAATATCTTTATAGCTTTTACACTATACAAATAGATCAATTATGTGTTAATACTTTCAATGTTTTCTTATATATTAATTAAGATTTAATTTTTAAGTTTGGAATTTAATTATATATGCATATATATCTTTCCAATACCATCCTTTAATTATATTCATATATATACCCTTTTATTTCCATCTTCATAGATGTCATTGTGGATAAAGATTTAAGTATGTTACCATGTGATATAACGCAGCCTAGCCTCTCTTTACAAAACCTCCTTGTATATAACAAAGCTAAAACAAATCTATATGTTGGTTTAACATTTAGATATATGTGGATTTTCTCCTCCCAATTAGATTAAACAAGACCTGTAAGCAGCGGTAGTCCCTGCCTGGTTTGAAATCTTTCTTTAACTGACTGATTATAAGTATGTTATTATTAGTTTGAACTTCAAAGGCTTGATCCTTGCCTGGTTTGAAATATTTTTTAACTGATTATAAGTATGTTATTAGTAGTTTGCACTTCAAAGGCTTCAATCTTTATTTGGTAAAATTTTTGGACCAAGTAATTAATCTTCTCTGGTACAAATAAAATTCAAAACACCCAACAACATTAGATACCCTCTCATTATACATTTGTAAGAGTTTGCAATGACTTTGTAAAAAGTGATTTAATGAACTGAAGAGGCCCATTAGTGCCTATGAGTGTGCTATCCACGGTCCATTTGCAGCTTTTGAAACAACTATCTATTAGTTCCAGTGTTTGAGACAAATATTTATATTAGTGCCAGTGTTCGAGACAACTATTTGTCTCCGATCTATATGATTATATATAACTGTTTCTGTTTTAGAGCTGAAAGACGAGCTTTTCTCAATCCTTATTATATACGATAGAGATTTCATTTCTTCAGTATTCCTTCCTTAAAGGAACATTTGTTTCTCATAGCACTAGGAAAACATGGGAGGTTTTTAATCCTTTATTGATTTAGAGAGGTGAAGCATAAATAAGTATTTTCCCTTTTTCAATTAAAATTCGATTTAGTGCATTATATGTTCCTTTGCCCAACCATGCCACAGGTGTGCATTGTAGAACTCAAAGCCGTTTACTAAAATACTATAAAGCCAAATCATGCCCTGGAATGTGCCAATATGATAACCACGACATTACACGTGCACGCCCACAAAAGCGAACAGAACCCACCAGTCTGCATGGATTACACTTGCAAGCCTAGGAAAGCCAAGAAAAATTGATAAGTGAAATATGTCACCAGTTTGCATGGATTACACCTGCAGGCCCAGGAAAGCCAAGAAAAGTGATAAGTGGAATATGTCATTGGATATTCCGCTGGCCGTTGGAAAACTCAAGTATGCACTCCATAGTGAAGAAACTTTTAGCTAATTAAAGGGGCTTTTACATAGTATTACTTGTTGGGGTTTTCAAACGTTCATACAGGAAGGCGTACAATTTTCAAACTCTCATACAGAAGGTGTACAGGAAGTATGAAGGCGTACAAGAATGTTGCAATGGGAAAGACTTGATGAGTCCACTGCCTCTAACCCTGTCCCACCAGAGTTTCTGAACTATGACTCGTCATCGAATTCAGGGTCTATTATTATTCAAGCAGACGTACTGGGCCGAAGATTTCCTGCATCATATTCATGCTTGAAAAGCCTTGGATCTGCGAAAAGAAAATAATTTTGCTGGATCTATTATTATTCGAGCAGACGTATTGGGCCGAAGATTTCCTGCATCATATTCGTGCTTGAAAAGCCTTGGATCTGTGAAAAGAAAATAATTTTGATGGCAAAATAATTGGCTCTGCTAAAAAAATTTGATGGCAAAATAATTAGCATATTTGATAGTAGCAACAAGGGGAAGGGAGGTGTCAAGAGGAGTGGCCATTATCCTTTCTACCCGGGTTCTAGTCAAATCTCACTAATATTGAGATGAGAGGCTTGTGGCATGGCATGGTAACTAGTAGCCATTTCTAATAAACGCGTGGCATTTGTGGCATAGCAGGGTAACTAGTAACCATTTCTCCATAAACGATAATCGCCTCACCTAACCAGAGTTGTGCCTCACCTAACCAGAGCACGTTTCTATAGATATATAGATATAACTAGTATCCATCTCTAATATCTCTAGTACAATGAACCACAGAGGAAAAAACAACAACTGGAAATGAAATGGCCTACTGATGTAAAGCTAAAGGCATACCTTGGGAGACGGGGCCGACACCGAGGATTCCTGCACATGCTTATGTAAACATAGCATTCTTCAGGCACCCCACAAAAATATGAGTTAGTCTGGAGGTAGCCATGATTACCAGCTATTACACGAAATTTCCAGTGAAAATGGTATTTTCAAACTTAAATAAAATAGTTTTCATTTTTTGTTGAAAAAAAATAGTATTCGTTGTCTCATGTTGTTGTTATGTTGTTGTTGATAATTCGGTTCCTAACTGACTGAAAGCTTAGATTTCAATGAAAGCTTGTTAATAGAAAAATAGAAAAATGTAGAAAAACATTCAAACAGATAGAAGAACATGGTAACATACATGGACTATGAGCATTAACCATTAAACTTACCTCACTTGAAGCAATTCTCACAGTCAATCATGTCTTTTTTGCAGCAATTCTCACACATGTCTTTTCTGCTCTTTTCTGCAGGATGTAGGATGATTATTGTACATCTTTTTTGCAGCGATAGCGATTCTCACTAATTGTTGCATGTATTTTCTCTATGATATAAGATGATTATTGCAGTTCTTTTCTGCAAGATGAGTACCACAAGAACCTTTTTTCTATGATATAAACACTGAAGTGAAACACTGACAAGTGGTGCCAAATATGGCAAGTGGCATGAGTATCAAAAACTTTGGATAAAGGTACTAAGACTTGTATAAAATTGTAATGTACCAGACTTAAAAATTGTAACATACCAAACTTAAAATCACAAGGGGAATCCATACTTTGGATAAACACTGAAAGACCATTCCCACCTCATGGGCTCTACCATGAACAGTAAAAAGTTTGGATAAACTTAACAGAGCCAAATCTTAAAGCGAATCCATACTTTGGATAAAACCTATTTGCGAATTGCATATTCTGTAACTCTGCAATAAGACCTCTAAAATTAAACTTTGGATAAAACAATTGTTTTTTGCAAAAATGTTCGTTAAATACATTGGTCAACGCAAATTAATATCGATTCAACGCTGGATCGATCGCTATAGTCCCTGCAATGCCGTAGGCAGGGACTAATAACTTAACTTGGTCTAGATTTCAACTATTTCAAAAGGAATTTCCGCATCAAAGATACATTCTCTTAAACAAACTAGGAGTATATATACTAGATTTTCATTTGTGTCACATATTTTGAATCTAATCTTTGCTCTACATATTTTATAAGGAATAGATGTATATTTATGGGATATGAATTGAATAATATGACTAGTGGTAATCATATATATCATGTTTTATTTTAACAACCAATTAAAATAAGTTGATTTTGTAAATTTAGTTTATAAATGCAAGATAGCAAATTCTCTTTTGTTTTCCAATTAAAAGATAATATTGAATTTATAAGAGTTACTAATTACGAAATAAAATATAAATATTATTAAATTTATGAAAAAAATTAAATAATAATTAAATCTATTGCTAAATATGAAATAAAATTATGATATGTTTGCATTTATGAACAACAAAACATAAGGAAATCAATAACAAGCGACCTAACATGTGAGCAACTAACCATTATAATCAATCAATTGCCCAAAGTGTCCCACATTCACACAACGATATGACACATTTTAAAGTTGCAAAAATACAAGGCACCTCAAGTCCGTTGAAGTAAACAATAGAAACCATCGTTTCACTTTTTTATATATTAATACGAAATGAGTTATGACCATCAAAATATTAATGCCATTTACAAAACAGCTACAACTTCTATAAATGGTGTATACAACCATGATGTAAATCTCATTTGTAGCCATCTATTATGAGACTCAAACGAGATTTAATGCTTCTTATAAATCTCAAGAAAGAAAGATTCAAAATATATTTTATGCTCATTAAAAACCAACAATTTCATGTATTGTTATATAAATAATATATTCTATAATTTAATATATGATAATTTATTTTTTTTTTTTTTTTTTTTTACTTTGTTTATTATTATATAAATAATTGATCCTACTTCCACTTTTTGTATTATATCATGTAAACAAATTATTTTACAATTTAATATAATTTATTAGTTGATTAATGACTTGTTTAATAAATCATTTATATATATATTTTTGTTGTCATATATATTATATTTTTTATGAATAAAAATTTAAATTGACAAAGTATTTAATATTATTAATAACAATATTAATTTAATTTTAAGGCCATTATTAAGTCAAATATCAAATTGGTGTAAAAGACTTGTTTGTTTGTGGGCCAATGGACCCTTTTTTGTGCAATGATTTGGTTGCTAAAGTATATGGAGGTGTACATACTTTATCCCTTTCAGATTTGAACATGTGACCTCTTAGGAGGAAACACATGTTCTTAACCATAAGCCCCACTCAATTTATACTAATAACCTAATTTTAAGGTCACACACAAGCCAAACACTAAATTAGTGCATGAGACCCCCTTGTTTGTGGGATAAAGATCCACCTTCATGCAACAATTTGATTGCTAAATTTTATGGAGGTGTATACTCTACTCGCCTTTGGATTTGAACTTGTGACCTCGTAGGGAGAAACACATCCTCTTAACCGTTAGGCCTGAATAAGAAATAATTTTTACATATTTTATTTTTCGTTGAAAATATAAATAAAGTCTACTCATACATTTTAGTTTTCAAAATAATTTTTCTAATATTAAATTTATCATCAACCATAAAACTGAAATTATAATATATTTTATGAATTAAATGTTATGGCGATATGCATGGCACTTTTTTTTTGAAGTTAGACATTGTGTTACATCAAATGAGGATTACATTGGCTAAAAGTTTTATCCCACTAGTTTTCCCAAAGGGAAACTAGACCAGTAACATAAGTTCATAGTCTTGAGGCTGCTAAGACTTCATCTAACTAGATCATCTTGTAAATAGAAACTCATAAAAATAGGTTGGTTGTCCTAGACCTTGACATACATTGACATGAGAAGAAAAAAAATACTACTACTGCTGCAAGAAAAACACTAGCGAGTCATAACAAATATTGGGTAGAATATCTAGGCATCAAAGTTGGCTGATCATTACCCTCATCCGAGGATAGGGATATGTTGGCTAATCACCTAGCTAGAATGGTTAACTTGCAGTCTATACTGTCAATTTTTTCCTCTAGCTCTGCAAATATGATAGAATTCTCTTGTTGATTCCTCTTGCACTTCCCTATGCTGCTTACAATATTCAAATGATGTTTAACCTTGTGTTAGCTTCGTGCCATGATCAATGAAGTGCCAAGAGTGCATGCAATATGCCAAGGATAGTGGCAGCCACAAGTCACTTTTGTTTGAGCTAACATCATATCAAGGGGGGGAGGGGGGAAGGGGAATGCCCACTCTCGAGCACCCTCCTTGTGGGATAAGGCCTTTCATAGCTAGATCTTGATGGTGAGTTCGAATGGATTCTCAAATGTCTTCCAATCCAAGTAAAAAGAATGAACTATTATGCTAAGACCAAAATTGGTTAGACAGTTTGTTGCCTTCTCTATGAACATGAGAGAGGAGAGGAGTTGTGATTTTGCTAGGAGTTTTTGTGGTATTACCTATTCAGGCTTCCAACCTCCAACTCTTAGACAATTTGGAAGGATATGATCCACATTGGATTTTTCATAAAACTAATAATGCTCTTGGAATCTCCTTCAATAATGTCGTCACTCACTGCATGGTGAGTTTTTTTAGTTGATCAAAGTTGCTAAAGAGAAAAGAAGTTTGGAGCCATCTTCCAGGCCACAGAAGCACTTAAAGCCAAATCGAACCCTACCCATTGCATATTGCTCGGAATGAGCTTTCCAACGATAGGGGGAAATAAAAAAACGAGCTCCTCGATCAAAAGTTAAAGAAGATTAAAGATACCCTTTCAAGGTCATTGAGCAAAGGAAAAATGGCTAAGGGTCGGGCTCATCACAAATCGCAGATCATGGCTTACCGAAGTAGCTACAAAGAGGAAGACACCTAAAGTTGCAATCGACCGATCACCGATATTGCAAATTGCATATCGGTGGGTTTGGTCTATCGACGTATCGGTCATATCAGGGGGTTTCAGGGTCCAGAGCATCGCAATCGGCGAATCGACGTGACATCGGGGATACAACTCTAAAAACCTTGCGATATCGCTATGTTGCAATAATAGTGTTAAATTGCCAGGGAAGGCCAAAAACATTTAACAAAGGAAATCGACATAAACACATGGATGGGCGAGCCTTTTCTTTGTCCTTCAGGGGGCCACATGGTGGAGCACTATTGGTCCAAATGAATCCAAGTGGCATTTGACGTCAGCATGACGTGGCAGTACCGAGGACACATTGCACACAAATTCGTCATTTTCAGGGGTCCTGTGGGGGCATTTTCAGGTGACATGTGTCACCATTCACGAGGTGACACATAGCAGTGATGACGTCACCCATTGCAAATTGGCGATCAACGATCGCACAAAGCAAAGGTTCCCCCTCTGTCGAAGTCCCTCTCGACTTGCAACTACGATATGCAGGAACTCCTCAGACACGATATTTTATACAATGGAGTTTAAGAGCTGACAGGTTGTCCCTTTCAAAGGTTGCATGCTCATTTAACACCCCTCATCTCTGGATGACCTAGATTGACTCCGCCCAGATCAATGGCTCCCAGGCATTTCGCCCCCCTCGCCATGTTTCCCTTTATTAGCAAGGTGGGGTCGTTCGAAAAGTGGTTTCCCCGCCAAGCCCCTCCGTTACATGTCCCTCTCATATCATTTTGCACCCCCCTCACTTACCACTTACAACTCATACACCCCTCCGAAAACCACTTGTCCTCAACTCTCTCTCCCGTATGGTGATTGTGATACCTTTGGTGGGCCCAACCTCGCAGATTGGTGATCACAAGGGTCCAAAGGAAATATCAATGGCAAACATCATAAATTGCCGAAGTGTGGGATTTCATGTATTAAAGGAAAAAGGCCCCTGAATAGGCTTTTAAAGGCTCTAGCGCCTTCGAGCTAAGCACTTGGTTCAAGACCCCGATCATATGAAGAATATTACAGAAAGGGGTTGAAGCAAAGGGGCCTAAAGGGGATTAGGACTTGCATGTTTCACAATGTTTTAGTGATAGGGGCCATCATCGAAAATTCCTCCATATTACACCATAAGCGCATCCCCAGGCATATCAGGGCATCGATAGCTGCAATGCCGGACTTTAAAGGCATGACGGGTTAACAACTGTGGATTTTAAGAAAACAGGTGGTGCATTCAAACCCGACATGGGCTAATCCAGGAAGGTCCATTGTGACACGGAACCAGGGTCGACGCTGATAGGAGTAAAAAAGGACTTAGTATCTCAGGAGGATTTAATTATCTGGCATGGTCTCCCATACAGAGGGGAAACGAGGTACCACCCAGGGGTCCTCCGCTTCAATACCACAACATGAAACTTACAGCACCCATTCCTAGCTTTAAAGAATGAATGGTTCAAGCAGTAAAGGAAGAAGCGACTGGAGTGAATTAAGAAACATAGGAGCCCATACAAACAGCAAATTGCAACCTGAAGCAGAGGTGATCACAGGTATGGGCACAAAGATATTTCATTTACGTTTCCGTTTGATTTTTTACTTATTTTTTGTCCTGTAATGTGCCTCCCTTAAATGAGGCAATTAATTCTTTAATTTTTTTGGGTCACGAAGTCATTCCTAACTGAGATAGCTAGTCAACTTAACAACTGAGACTCGACCAAAAATATTTTGATGTAATGAATGTTCAACGCTCCTCCTCTCTAGATAAATAGGAGGAAGCAACACTTCACAATGGCTCAGAAATTCTAAAGAAAACTCTACATGTTATTTTCAGATTGTATAACTTCATAATACAGATCTTTCAGAATATCAGAGAAATGGTGGTGATTCCCCCTTCAAGTATTAAAGTATGTTATCCCTCTGTTAAAACCCATTATGT
This sequence comes from Pinus taeda, assembly GCA_000404065.3. Lineage (NCBI taxonomy): Eukaryota > Viridiplantae > Streptophyta > Pinopsida > Pinales > Pinaceae > Pinus > Pinus taeda. The sequence goes on along the minus strand of APFE031062261.1, from coordinate 243,000 downwards.
TCATGCTTCTCTGAATTCGTGCAATTATAGCTGCTATAAATGTTTCATACTTCCTCACATATTCATTTGTATTGAATTATTAATGCATGTGCCTATATGGATTGCTGAAATTATATCTTTAAATTTGCGCTATATGAATCATAGCATTCTTCCCCTCTTTCGTCGACTACTTCCACCTGTAACTCAAATAGGTGTAGAAATCCTTAATGCTTCAAGATCTATGTGTTAAAGGGTATATTTCTTGACGGTTTAAGCACTATGTGACGAGTTACTCCTCCTCCCTATCCTCTCTCATTACTCTGCAAAATCTTATTAAATTTTAATTCCTTGAACTACTCAGCCTCCACTATTTTATGCACATATTTCTGTGATTTGTATATGTAAAAAAGTAACAGAAATTCATGGCTTGCCTCTTTAGATGAATGAACCAACTCATTCCATTTAAATATATCTATAGAATATATGTGATATCTCCATCTTCCTGAGAATCATTTGAGACACACAAAATCTAGATGTGCCCAAGCACTGGTCTTGTAAGAAATCTGAGGTTGTCTCTGGGAGCGACAACAAATAACAAGCTTGTAAAATTGTTTGCAGATAACAATCGAGAGACTCTGCTCTAGTGCCCATATTTGAGCAACATTATTAATGCTGAGGCCTATGGCACTTGCACAAACTTGTAGAATCTACCCATTAGCATTACAAAAGAATCCACCATAACATGTTTGGCTTGGATTTCCTTTCAAGGCCCTATTGAAGTTAAGCCTGATGAAGTCCTCTAGAGGGGGCAAGGGGGTGTGGCGCAAAAGGAAAGGTTGGAAGGGAAGAAATAGGGGCTAGAGGGAGTCTGCCATAAGGATAGAGGGAGAGACCCATTTTAGTTAGAATGGATTTTTCAAGCTGATCGCATTCCCAATCTTTGGAGGACTCGGGAAGAGAAGAAATTGTTTCCCTTGTTTTATTTAGGATAACTTGCCAAATGAAGTCTGATGTGCATGCCACTTATCTAAACATGAACAAGTAACATTCAATACTTACCAAACATGAACACGATCTTTGTCGAAGAATGTAACTAGGTCCGGTCTTCATAAATGTATTTGAGTTATTATGTAATGTACTCATCAAAAGAATGAAAATAATTTTTATTTATTTATTATTACAATGACTTATTAAAGCACAAGTTTCATACTTTGGTCATATTTTATTAGTCAAAGTCCCCATTGTGGACTCTTGGGATTTATATTGAGTCACTAGAGTCATTGTACATTTTATGAGACCCTTCTTAGGCTTTTGAATCATGTAAACAGATTTATTATTGAGTCAAATTAGGTATTGGACACCTCCATACCAAGTCGACCTCAAGGAGATCAAGTCAGCCTCAAACATGGCAATTCGACCTCACCTCAAGCCTATATATACAAGTAGATCGAATTCATTTGGAGCATTCATTCACTCTCACATAAGTTTGATATCTAGAAGAAAGAGTTGGAAAAGTGTGAAGTAGGAAAGGAGGCTAAAAGAAGTGTGAAGTTGGAAAATAAGGGAGAAAAAGGCAAGATCAAAATTTTGGGCTATCTATCTCTCTCATTTAGATTCCTCTAGGAGATCGAAGTCTTTCTTGTCAAAGTCGAAGTTACTGTTGCTGCTGCTGCTGCCATTTGTTGGCTCGAAGTTCTGCGGCTTCAAAGTCGAAGTGTTAGGTCAAAATTGCTGGAAGAGGAGGCTAACTTGGTGGTTGGAGGAGGTCTATGTCTAGGTTGAAGAGTCTCAAGAAAACTATTGAAGGAAGATATTTTCACTGGGTTTTCCACTAGATAGGGATTTTTCCTTGGGAGAGTACCTACATCTTGTGTCTTGTGTTTTTGTGATCTTCATACACATATAATTTGGTAATTTCTTGATAAAAGATAATATAATAAAGAAGTAAAAGAAGCCAACATAATTCATAGATAATTATCAAGAAAGATAAATCTAACCCTAATTATAGTAGCATTGATTTCTCAACATGGTTTCAGAGCTAAGGTCAAGGAAGATTGAATATCACTCTGTTGGCTTGAAGGAAATGGTTAATCCCTCTATGATAAGTTATATGAGAATGGGATTCAATACTGCAAGAAGTTGGATCAAGAAGATCTTCTACTACTTATTCAACAAGGTCAAAAGTCCAGGGTTCTTGGATGCACTACAAATAATAATGCATGGATTATTGACAGTGGAGCATCAAGGCATATGATAGGGAAGAGTAAACAACTTCACACTCTATCAAAAGAACCATCTTCTCATGCAGTGGAATTGGGAGACAACAAAAACTATGTTGTTAAAGGTTCGGGATCAACATCATTGAAGCTGGAGAATGGAGCTAAAGTGAAGGAGGAAAATGGCAGTTTAAGGATCTATTGAAAGGAATCTAAGGAATCTCAAGAAGTTGATCAAAGGATCATATAAGGAGGCCTTATAAGGAAAGAATCTTACTATCTTCAAGGACAATTTATAACAAATAAAAGGGAGAGAACAAATTAGAAGGAGCGTCCAATTACACTGCTTGGAAGAAGGGGATAGATCTCATCCTCGAAAAGAATAAAGTCTCAGAGCTAATAAAAGGAAAAGTGAAGAAATCTACAGAGAAATAAAGAAGTCTAAAGGGCCAAGGAATATAGACTTATTCAATATAGAATGCTACAATTATCACAAGATGGGTCACTTTAGAAGTGATTGTCTTGATAATCCTAGGAATAAAAGAGGGACAGGGATCAAGGAAACTTGCCAAACAAGTTTCACCAAAGAAGAACAAGATGGAAGGATCTAAAGTCAAAGACCTATTTGTTAGGAACTCTTAGGGACTCTATCCCTTGCATATCCTTCTACTCTAATTTTGAATTGCTTTCCTTTATGTTTTGATTTGTAGGTTTAACATGTTTTGGAACAAAAAAAATTGAATTATTTTTATAAGGTTATATGTATCTGTCGAGTTTGGAGGGAGCCCTCACCAACTTTCGAAGATAAGTATCTTACTCGTATTACCTTTCCATTTTTGGTTTCCTTTACTTATCTAAGTTTGTTTGTATTAAATACTAATTACATTTCTATTCATATTTTCCTTGTTTAGGAAAAGGTTGTTGAATACTCAAGGATTATGGAAGAAGGCCTCTCAAGACAAAGCATTGGAATTACAAGGTTTGTTAAGAAACAAAAGGTATGTCTTAAACTATAAGTGTTGTTTCTCTTCATGATAAAGGTATATTCATTCTTGATAAACTATTCTACATTACTAACATTATTGTGTCTAGCTCTCTTGAATCATAAAGATTCTCGATCGGGTGATTCATCATTAGATAGATCTACCCTCCCATATATTTGCTTATTCTTGTGGAACCCTAAAAAGGTTATGTGTAAAAACCCTAACTTGAGGGTATGTCAATGATACTGTGTGAAACCCTAGCCTTCTTAAGGTTATTGGTAAGTCTAAGAAAATGCCATTATTCAAGTAAACTCTGATCATTAAATTTATCGAACTTTATCTTTCCACTGCTTGCCATCTTCTTTCATTGCAAGAATCGATCCCACAAATATCCCACTGAACAAGGTTAACCACAGGACCGAGCAAGCCCTTCAGCAACAAATGCATCCCCTTGAAGCTGAAACAACTCTGATACTAAATATAGGTTTTAACCCTATATAGAAATTACCTGCAAACGAATTCTTAAAAATCAGAAAATATACAAAGACGAAAAACATAAAAAAAAATATACATAGAGATTTTCCCTTGAATCCCAAAACCGGGACTACCAGATTGATTTTTCATTATGTTCCTTTCAATGTTACAATACATATATATACATGTCGAAGCATCCATAAACCCCAATCCATTAACCTTGGATTAGAACATAACTTTAATTCCCTTTACCAGATCTACAAGATACCATGGGCAAAAGACCATCATGCCCAAAAGCATGTGCAAAACCCATGCACAAAACCATAGGTAAGTCCACCCACCTAATATAGCGTGTGAGGTTAGTCGTGAAAAGAATTTAACACACCACAACATTCCCCTAGATAGGGGTTTTGCCCTGGCAGAGTACCTACATCTTGTGTCTTGTGTTTTTGTAATCTTCATACACACATAATTCAACATAAGTCAACATAATTCACAAGTAATTATCAAGAAAGAGTAATCTAACCTTATTTCTAATAGCATTGATTTATCAACAATCTTAAAGCTAGGTGTAGTTGTTTGGATGCATAGGAAAATTCCTTACTGTGCCCAACCACTTTGCGTTCGAGTCATGCTTTAAGACTAGGTGTAATAGTTTTAATGCATAGGTAAATTGAAGCATGAGTTTCTATTTGGAGCAATAGATTAACGTCTGTGTGGTAAATGCATATTGGTGAATGTTATTTTGAAAGCATTCTTATGCATTGGATGTCTATTGCTCACGTATAAAAATGTATCCTCAATAATATTAAAAGAAATAAAAGTTCTTTAGCTTCCTTTGAATAGGTGAGGGAGAAGGAATATCTTTAGTAAAATGGGCCAAAGTGGCAAACCTAAAAGAATCTAGAGGTTTGGGGTTAAAACTTAACAATCATTGCTTTAGTTAGGCCCTAGCTTCTAAAAGTCTTTGGAGGCTTGTCTTATTGAAGGGATATAGGGTAAGGTTATGAAGACTAAATATCCGATAAGGATGTCCATGAAAAAGTAAAATTCATCAAAAAGATCATAAATCTCAAAGTCTAGCTCATGCTTAAAGAAGACTTCAATCCCATGAAACCTATCAAATTTGTAATACAAAGTATTTCAAAGGAATCTATCAATCCTCCCAATCTTTCTAATATCCTTCTTTGGGAAGAAATTAAATTGTTATTCAATGTCAACATTCTTGACAATGTACATCATGTAAAAATACTTAGATGTATTAACACAACTTATTCTTGAAAGTAAAACTTTCATGGATTTTAAAATTTGTAAAAAGCAACGTGTGCATTATAAAATGAAAAAAATCATAAATGTCAATTGTATGTGTTATTTATTCACTAAAATTGAAACATACCAATTTAAATATAAAGAGACATTAAAGGGTATAAAAGATAAATAATTAATGTTGGGTGCACATGATACTTATTCATGGAAAGAGAAAAAGACAAATTTAGATACACTAAGACATTAACTAAGGACAAAAGATAGTTGAACTACCTTGCTATTATTCCATATGTTATATAAGAGAACAAAATACTTGACAATCTTGTCATCATATCAATATGCAAATGTTGATAAAAAAACATGGTTAATGCACTGTTCACCTCCCTATTCATGTGTTGCTTATATGAACTTGCTTTTGTTGAGATTCACAAGTGAAATAAGGAAATTAAATGAAACCAACGACGAATCCAAATTCTATAATAGCACATTCACAAGTGTGTTAAAGAGAGATCATCCCATTACACTAGAGAGAAAAATGCCCTAAAACAAGTACATTACATGAGAGCTTCACAAGCACACACGTAAAAGAGGCAAATTCCAATCACAAGGGAATGCCAAAAATATTGGTGCCCTTCAGCACATAGCATTTTACATGAGATTGAGAAGATCACAAGATGAAATTAAAATGAGAGATGTGTATTTATCCCCAACTAAAGTTGAGCACTTTCTCCAAGAGGGGTTATTGAACCTACATATACACGTTAATGAGGTTGGCGTTAACCAAAACCTAATATTACAATAAACGATTACATTAACACTCACGAGATGCATTAATGAAACAATATGACTTGGTTGAAGCCAAATGCGAGGATTTAACCATTCTCAACAACTTTAACTATTGGTGCATTGTACTTATTCATATATTGTCTACTTAATTATGAGATTTGTGAGAATTTTCATATTAATTATTGTAATATTTATGATCTAAATAGGTGTCAATTTTTAATCAAGTGATTAGGGACTAATGATAAAAGTAAAAAGAGCTATAAATGTCAAGCGTATGTTGTATTTATTCATCGAAAGAGAAAAATACACACATATAGTTGGGTGGGGCAGCGAGTGTGGAATATTTGTGAGTTTACATGTCAAATTTTGCAACATTTAGGATTTATTAAGGTGTTATTTTTTAGTGAAATAAGATTTTTAAGGGCCATTATTTTGGAGCACACATGAATGTTGAAAATGTAACTAGTTTCGGTCTTCATAATTGTTGTTGGACTAATTTCAATATGTATCCTATGTAACAAACAAGAATTTATTATTATTATTATTATTATTATTATCAAAGCATGGGTTTCATAGCCATTATTGATGGTCTTCTAGGTAAAAGCATGTTCTTCATTCTTCTAGGGTTTGTTAGGTCTTATGATTTATTGTCATGAGTCAAATGAGTCAACATTATGTTTATAAGACCCTTCCGAGCAAAATATATTTGTAAAAAGAATTATTTTTTATTCTAGAAAGTCCTGGAAGCTCCAAAAGTACATGTCAAACATGACATCATCAAGTCGGCCTAAAGGAGGGAATTCAACCCCTTGAAAAGGCTATATAAAGAAGCAGTTAAACCTCATTTGGACACACTCACTGCACAAGTTTGATATCTGAAGAAGATCTATAACCGAGAGAAGCATAAAAAAAGAGTGAAGGACTAGGAGGAAGAGGCCGAAGTTATAGGTCCAAGTTGCAGTAGGACAAAATACAATAACTTGTAGCTGGAAGAGAGAATACTATGTCTAGACCTCGTTGACCTTGGGGAGAGTTTTCTTGCTCTAGGAAGGTCTTAGGAGGAGGCTGGGTTAGAGTTTTTAAGGAAGTTGCAAGGCCGAAATTGTAAGGATCGAAGTTGCAGGACGAGTTGCAGTATTGAAGTTGGTAGGTCGAAGTTGCAGTATTGAACCTGGTTGGTACATAATCAAGGAAGGACTTAAAGAAAGGTTGACTTGGTACTAGAAAAAGGATTGGTCTAGGGTTTGGGTCTTTGTATCTCATTTGAAGCAGATTCTAAGAAGAGAAGAGTTTCTAGGTTTTCCCCTTGGAGTGGTTTTTCCCTAGTTGAGATCCTAATATCTATGTCCTCTATTGTTGCAATTTATGTTCTTGATATTTGTTTGATGAAAGATCTAACTGAAAGAACACAAGAAAGCTAACAAGTTCACTAGAAAATATTAAAGTTAAAGAAAATCAAATTTAGCAACAGCGACTTTCCATTTTCCAACATGGTATCAGAGTTAAGGTGAACAAGGAAGGCAGTTGGGAGGACACTAGAAGGAATTACTTGTCAAGAGGGAGGAAATAGGAAACTCTCAAGAAAAGGATATGTAGTAGAAGCCCTAGTGATCTAGTCTACATCAAACTTGCATCAAAGGAAGATTTCAAGAAAAGTGTTGATCTCTGTCTGAAGAAGATCTATTTGGAAGGCATCTTTGAAGGAAACATCAAAGGACCTCAAAAGTTGTTATCAAGGACTCTTCAAAGATCTTGAAGGCATCAAGAAGATTGAAGACATCATCAAGGAGAATCTTGGTCTCAAGTCAATACATATTATCACATCATGTCTGAATCTACAAGTCATATGGGTTCTTTATACAAGGAGAGCAATAAGCTCGTTGGGGCATCAAACTGTCTAGCATGGAAGAAAAGAATTGACTAGATACTCACAAAATAAGCAATGGAGTATGTCACCGGGGAAATTACTGAACCAAGCAAAGAAAAGACACAAGAACTAGCAAAGTACAAGAAAGGGGAAGTAAGGGCTCAAAGGATCATAGTCAGATCTATTAAAGATTATCTAGTTCCATTTGTTGCAAACTTGAAAACTTCTAGGGCTATGTATGAGAAGTTAGTGAATTTGTACTACGTAAGTACAATAGGACAAAAGATATCTTTGTAGAACAAGTTATATAGAATGAAGAAATGAAAGAATGAGGATGTGACATACTTTCTCATGGGAGTCTCTCAACTAAGAGACCAACTACAAGTACTTGGGGAACCAATCACTGACTTTGAATTAACGTTCTGTGTACTAAATGCATTGCCACCAGAATGGAGTAGCTTTGCAATAAGCATCTACTCCAAGAAGGATTCAACTCCCTTTCATGAGTTGTAGGCTCAATGCATATTGGAGGAATCAAGGATAAAGGTCAAAGATGACATTGGATTAGATGAGTAGTCTCAAACCTTTCTAGCCCGAGTCAAGAAGTTGAAGAAGGGAAAGTTTGGAAGTCTAAGAAGAAAGATATGTCCAAGGTTCAATGCTTTAAGTGCAATGAGTTTGGTGTGAAAATTTCATCTATTGCAGTAACTAAAAATTATTCTCCTAATTGTTAATTTAATTTAACAATTTATTTGCACACACAAACAACGAATAATTCTCTACTGCAATTTCCACCATAAAAATACTACGGAAAATAAAATACTAGAAACTAAGAAATTCTTTCACACACGAAAAATTTAACACTGCTATTTTTAGACAATTGTCCCTAGAGAAACCCAACTTGGGAAAACCAATGCATTAGATAAGGGTTTTATTATTATTCTTCAACAACAATTTTGAGTACAATAATTTAGATGCTCTACGAGTAATCTAATGTGAAGGAAAATAATGGCAAAATTATTGTGAGAATTTTCCCTCACCCCACAACTAATTTATGTCCTTGAAACTGCCTCCCTAGCCACACACAAATACTTCTGTGTCAACCTCTGTGCAATGCTTGCGCAGAACCTATGGGAATTTTGACTTAACTCTCACTACTTCTTACCGGGACTAGAATACTTACTCTGTAAATGTTGCTGACCTCCTCTACCACTTGCTACTCACTCTCTAGCTCTATCTTCTCTATTGAGTCTTTGTCACCGAGAAAATTGAACTACCTGGGAAACTTAGTATTTGCTCTGGTGTATTCTCCATCACCACATCAATCCCTTCTTATATCTTCTTGTTGGGACTCCAACGACCAAGATTAAATCTTAATCGATGGCTCAAATCATTTATGGATCAATCCGTGTGAGTTTTTAGATAATTCTCACCTTGACTTAATTAATTATGATTAATTAATCAGTTCTCCTAAGTTTAGACCTAGGAAACATTAAAAAAATGGTTAATAATCTAATTAAGTAATCTCTAGGTGGAATTTCCAGAAACGATTTTTGGGTTTTGGAGATCTCATGTATTCTAGCCTCTCCACCAAATTTCGTGGCTAGAACACATTCGATGCTACATAACTAACACTCACTCTTAGCGAGGACTATGTTCTCTCTAGTACTGCACATCTTACCACAACACACTGTCTCTATATCATCTCCTGTCACGCTCCTGATGTCTAGCCATACTACCCACCAAGCACTGTGCAACCCTGATGATACATTTGTGCTACCGCTGACACTGCTATATTGCTGCCAACACTACATCTGCACTGCAACTCCCTCTCATATGTTGTTGCTGCAACCACAACCACTGCAACCAAGAAGCATAATTTGTTCTTGCTACTGAAACGATTTCTCCACCATACCCATATGTTCTCTGAAATAGACGAACTTAGCTCTCCTTAGAGATTTTGTGAGTATATTTGTAGCCTTCCCTTATGTGGGAACCTACTATAGTTGGACCACTCCATGCTATACACAATTTCTAATGAAATGACACCGAATATCTATGTGGTTTGACCTGTCATGAAACACTAGATTTTCAGAGAGCTTAACACAACTTTGGTTATTGTAGTAGACACTAGTCGCCTCCATCCTCTGTCTGAACAAGCTTACTAGTAGCTTCCTAAGCCATATACCTTCACACATAGTTGTGATTGCTGCCATATACTTTGCTTCTGCAGAGCTCAATGCTACTGACTTCTGCTTCCTGCTATACCAAGAAACCATCCCTGATCCAACATTGAAGCAGTTCCTAGAGGTACTTTTCCTGTCTACTGAATTGCTTGCCCAATCTGCATCCATGAATCCACATAGTCTGACATCATCCCCTCGGGTATATCTCAACCCATACTCGATTGTACCATGCACATACCTCAAAATATGCCTTGCTGTTGTCCAATGTACCCTCTTTGGTTCTACCATAAACTGACTAAGGGTATTGACTGCAAAGAAAATATCTGGCCTAGTGTTGACCAAATACATGAGAGAACCAATACGCTGTATATACAAGGTGGGGTCGACATCCTTGTCATCTGATGCATCTATCTTCTTCCAGTTGGTGATCATGGGCGTAGACATGGGTCGAAAATCCTGCATTCTGAATCTCTTCAGAATGTCTGTAGTATATCTTCCCTACCCAAGGAAGATCTCCGTCCTTCTATCATACTTTCAATCCTAGGAAATAGTGCATCAACCCCAAATCCTTCATATCAAACTTTGTTGCTAGGTTCCTCTTACACTGCTCTATGAGCCTTGATGACCATGTCAAGAAGAGATCATCCATATACAACACTATGATGAGTGGCTCACCCGCTACCATCAAATAGTAAAGGTTGGGATCTACGTCACTCTCGAAGAATCCCAGATCATCCAATACAACAATATGATGAGTGGCTCACCCTCTACCATCAAATAGTAAAGGTTGGGATCCACGTCACTCTTGAAGAATCCCATCTACTGCAAGTAGTTGTCGATCCGACCATACCATGCCCTAGGAGCATGCTTGAGCCTGTATAAAGTTTTCTTCAATCTGCACACATTGTTGACCTCTGGTAGCATTGGATGTGCTTTAAGTCAAAATTTGTTGGGAGGCTTAGACACGTATTCCAGAATACCCAAAAATCGTTTTGGGAAATTACACCCAGAGAAGGTTTTATTAAAATAATTAATGACTTTTTATGGAGGCCTAGGTCTAAACATAGGAAATTAAAATAATTAAAGGGTATTAATCAAACTAGGGGTGAAACTTCTAGAAGAAGACAAGGATCAAGCCAAAATGATCTGAGCCATTGATTAGAATCTAATCTAGGTCGTTGGTTCTCAACGAGAAGATTATAAGAAGAGGCTTGATGGGCATTCAAAAGATACATCGAGTGAGGGATCAAGTGATTGATTTCTTAAGAGAGCAGTGCAACAGTTGCTGGAGAAGTGATCAAGGTGATTTCTTATAGTGATGGGCAGAGATAGTTTCTGGTTGAAGAGTTTCCTAGTCCAAGGATACATCGCAGAGAAGGCAGAGAGAGATCCAAAAGAGGCAGCAAAGAGCCACGCTGAGCAACGTAGGGCCATGCAAACACTGAGAGGAGATCTGAAATTTGCTGGAGAATCACATTCCAGAGCCAAAAGTCAGGGTGTGAGACCGAGAGGGTAGAAAGTCGAAGTTCCAAAGGCAAATCGATCAGCCAAGGGAGTGACACAGTCCCTAGAAGTTGTGATGCAGAACAACACAGTGATTGCGCAGACACTGCAGAGAGGCAACTAGGGGCTAGCTATTCAGTGGTTGGATCAATGTTGGATTGCCAGTGATAGTGTGAGGTATATCTCACTCATCTCTCTGTCAATTAGATTCTCTATATTGGATAGGAAACAAGGCATCCAAAGATTGTATTCAGAAATTACTACTTAATAATACAAACCCTCAATTGTTGCACCGGTTTTGCCACATTGGGTTTTTCCAAGGACATTGGTCCAAAAATAACGGTGTCACTTGTGTGTTGTTTCTTTCTTGCTCAGATTATTGTTTCCGCTTATTATTTAAAATTGTGAAGGTTGCAGTTGTATTTACTTCGATATTTACAGTAGAATGCAGTAAATAACTTGCATGAATTAACAAGTAGGAGAAGTAATATTAGTTTGTTGCAGTAGGGAATTTGGATCTCCAAATTTTCACATGGTATCAGAGGGTAGGTGAAGCAAGGGAGTAGACCGGAAAAGCCAGCATTGAAGAGAAGGAGGGAGATTGAAGTGTTGGGTAGGTTGCAGATCAAATCGTCAGAGGGATTGCGCAGTCCAAGCCAGGAGGGCAAGATTTTCGTGGAAGAACTCTTTCTGAGTGAGTCGTCAGAGAGGTAATATTTTCAAATCAAGATTTGTCAGTGGCAGAGGGAGAAGTGCAGCAAAAGCTTCAGCGCATAGTAGTCGCTAGTGTGACACAGTTTTCTGTTGCAGTTGTTGGGGTAGAAAAACACTAGAAGAAGGAAGGAGACACTGTTTGAGGGAATTTCTTCCTCAAAGAATTCCTAGCTAGGGAATTCGATTTCTCATTTCTAGAGAAGCAGTCGAGAGGAGCAGATCTACTAATTCCAATAGGGAGTGCATAGGCCAGCCCAACGACAGTGCAGAGGAGAGATAAGGTAGTTCGAAATTTTGTTGGCAGAGATGGCAGCGAACAGGCTGAGAGATCAAGATCGGTTGGATGGAGCATCCAACTATGTTATCTGGAAGGCTAGGATCACATGCCTTCTACATGAGCATGATCTCAAGATGTACGTCGATAGTTTGGTAACTGGACCCGGTGATGCAGATCCACTCAAAAAGTACAAGGTTGAGATGGTGAAGGCCAAGCGGTCGATCCTTGATGGAGTGAGGGATCACGTTGTATGTCACATTGCTAGCAAAGGGATGACTAAAGAGATGTGGGATGCCTTGGCTACGCTATATCAAGGATCTTCTGAGCAGCGGAAGAGGTACTTGGAGGAGAAGTTGAGATCAACTAAGGTGGAGAAAGGGGAACGCATTGATTCGTTCCTGTCAATGCCTCAGGAAGTTCGAGATCAGTTGGTAGCTGTAGGATCAACACCTCAACCTATAAAGATGGTGAGGTTGGCTCTGAATTCAGTTTCAGAAGAATGGAAAGTGTTTGTCTAGAGTATCCTAGGTAGAGAGAAATTGTCAAATTAGGAAGGAATGTGGGTCACTCTTCAGCAGGAAGAGATGAGGCGAGACTTAGTCAAGTGCAAACTTGATGGTAGTAGCAACAGTGGGACGAAGCCCAAGGAGGAGGAAGAGAATGCAAACCTTGCATCTAAGGGGCAGTAGGAGCAGTGGAGAAAGAAGAAGGATGTCTCAAAAATCAAATGTTTCCGGTGTGGTGAAATTGGTCACTACGCTACATAGTGTCCTCTCAAGAAGAAGGGCAAGGATGCAAAACATGATCTGCAGGCTATAACTGCAAAGATTGAGGAAGAGGAGTTTGCCATGATTGCCCAAATACCTCCAAAAGTGAGGTGGGGTGACCTAGTATTGTAGTTTGAAAGAACTGCAGATGGACATGATTCTTAAGCCCATATCAGAAGTAGCAGGTTGGATCGAGTCAGTTGGTGTAGAGGAGTGTCGGAGCAACAATTGCAGTGGCTAGGATCTAAGCAACGCAAAGCAAGTGTTGGCAACAGTGCAGTTGGCACAGAGCAGAGTCAGCAACAACACAATGGCTTTAGTGGCAACGTAGAGACTAGCAACAATCAGAACTTCAGCAACATATGCATCATACTGAACACCTTTTCAGTAATTTTGGGTGCTTTTCTGTCGCTGATGCAGTAGCAACAACAGTTGGAGAAGGTTGCAGTGCAGATGCAGTGTTGGCAGTGCCAGGGCCAACATCAACATAGATGCAATATTTACAAGGGTTGCAGTACAGATGCAGTCTTGGCAGTGGCAAGTTCAACATTAATACAGATGCAACATTTGCGCAGTAGTTGGTGGGCAGTGATATCATACATCAATAACGTAGAGGGAGAAGTTACATAGAAGGGTGACACTTCAGCAGGTTGCATTACTAGAGCACATTCCTCGCTAAGAGGGAGTGTTGATTTATAGTAGCATCAGATGTGCTCTAAACCTCAAAATTTGTAAGGAGGCTTAGACACATGTATTCTAGAGTACCCAGAAATCATTTTGGGAAATTCCACACAGAGAAGGTTTTATTAAAATAATTAATTATTTTTAATGGAGGCCTAAGTCTAAACTTAAGAAATTAAAATAATTAAAGGGTATTAATCAAACTGGGCGTGAAACTTCTAGAAGAAGATGAGGGTCAAGCCAAAATGACCTAAGCCATTGATTAAAATATAATCTGGGTTGTTGGTTCTCAGCGAGAAGATTGCAAGAAGAGGCTTTATGGGCATTCGAAAGATACGTCGAGTGAGAGATCAAGAGATCAATTTTTGAAGAGAGCAGCGCAACAGTGGTCGGAGAAGTGATCGAGTTGATTTCTTGCAGTGAGAGGCAGAGATAGTTTCCGGTTGGAGAGCTTCCTGATTCGGGGATACATCCCAGAGAAGGCAGAGAGAGATCCAGAGGAGGCAACACATAGCCACATTGGGAAGCGTAGGGCCACGCAGAGCTTGGGAGAAGATCCGAAATTTGCTATAGAATCGAGTTCCAAAGCCATAAGTCGAGGTGTGAGACCGAGAGGGCAGAAAGTCAAAGTTCCAGAGGCAAATTGATCAACCAAGGGAGTGACGCAGTCCCCAGAAGCTGTGACGCATAATAACCCACTGATTGTGCAGAAATTGCGTAGAAACTGAGCAGAGGCAGCAAGGGGCTAGCCATTCAATGGTTGGATAAGTGTTGGATCGCCAGTGATAGTGTGAGGTATATCTCACTCATCTCTCTGTCAGTCAGGTTCTTTGTATTGGGTAGCCAACAAGGCATCCAAAGATTGTATTCAGAAATTATTGCTTAATAATACAAACCCTCAGCTGCTGCACTGGTTTTCCCACATTGGGTTTTTTCGGGGACATAGGTCCAAAATAATGGTGTCACTTGTTGTTATTTCTTTCTTGCTCATATTCTTGTTTCCACATATTATTTAAAATTGTGAACGCTGCAATTGTATTTACTTCGATATTTACAGTAAAACACAGTAAATAAGTTGCATGAATTAATAAGTAGGAGAAATAATATTAGTTTGTTGCAATAGGGACTTTGGTTCTCCAATTTTTCACACACATGAGTGCGCCTCTCATGAGTCTTGAAGCCCTCTGGATGTTCAATTTATACCTCTTCCTCTATCACTTCATTCAAGAATGTTGTCTTGTCGTTCATTTGGTGATCTCCTATCCCATTTGAGTTGCGAGAGATATAACACACTGAATAGAGGTGTATCTGGCAACAAGAGCGAAGGTCTCCTCATAATCTATCCCTTCTTTTTGTGCATACCCCTTTGCCACAAACCTAGCCTTGTACTTCTCTACACTTCCATGTGCAACATACTTGATTTTGTAGATCCATCGAGAACCTACAACTGACCCGTCCTTGGGCCTCAACACCACCTCCCAAACATCATTCATCATGATAGAGTAATATTCTTCTACCATAACATCTACCCATACTTGATGTTATGCAGCTTCCTGAAAGTTGGAAGGTTCTGCAACTTGAGCTACCAATGCTTGATATCTGTCAGGATTCCTGCACTCTCTTTTGCTCATCTTAGGAGCTCCAACAAACTGCTCTGCATCTCTTAGTGTCTTTCTAGCATCTCTGCTTGCTCAACCACTAATAGTAGGAGGTTCTACCAACTCTTCCTCATCCTGCCCTTGTTGCTCTGTGTCCTAAGATCTCATTAGATTTCCTGCTCTTGAGGGAATGCTAGCAATGGTTACTATACTAGATCCTTTCAACTGTCCCACTGGTTGACCTTGTGGTTGGACCAATGGAGTTTTAACTGGCTAAATCTGATTGTCTGCAAGCATCTCATGAGATCTCTTAAAAGTTCAATCTTCCATTAACTTTACATCTCGTCTTACTACAATCTTGCTATTGCTAGGAATGTAGATTCTATATGCCTTGGAGTCTCATTATACCCAACGAGAAACCCCTACTCTACAGTCTAATCCAATTTGGTGTGTTTCTCATATAGCACGTGGCAATAGGTAATGCTACCAAAAATCTTAAAGTGACTCACTTCTGGCTTCTTCCCTGTGAAGACCCCTTCTGGCGATTTCTTCCCCAATACTTTATGAGTAGTCTTGTTCTGAATATACATTGTCGTGTCACATGCTTCTGCCCATAGAAACTTGGGCAAATCCTGGTCATATAACATAGCTTTTGCAGCCCTAACTATGGTTCTATTTTTCTGCTCTTCCACCCCATTATGTTGTGGATTATACAAAGTTGTCCATTCTCTTCTGATGTCTTTCTTTGCACAAAAATTTGTGGATTTTTTATCAATATATTCTCCACCATTATCTAAGCGACACACCTTTATCTTCTCCACTGTTGCATTCTCCACAAGAGCCTTAAACTTCATGAAACAATCGAAGACTTGAGCTTTCGTCTTCAAGAAGTAGATCCAAGTTTTTATGGAATGCTCATCAATAAAGGTGACAAAGTATTCGACACCACTGAGAGCTCTAGTGGACATCGAGCCAAAAATATATGAATGTATAAGTCCTAACATGCCATCTTCTCTGTTGTCACTTCTTAGGAATGTTGCCTTAGCATACTTCCCAAGTAGGCACCCTCTACACACATCATCGTGTTCCGTGCCAAGTTATGGAACCCTCGTTATTGTTTCCTTGAGCATCTTGAGTGCTCCATGGTGTAATTGTCCCATTCTCCTATGCCATAACTCATTCAGTTCCTTGCCACTACTGCTGCCACTACAAATTATGCCATTGGAGAGTCGAGTTGCAATCTATATAATCTGTTGCTTCAAACTCCAATATGTCTCACCCTCTTCCAGCTTGGGTGTTTGACAAACACTTTCTTCCCAACGAAGTGGATATCATATCATTTACCTTGTAGCTAGGATACTGAAATCAGGTTCATATCCAATCCTGGCACATGAGCTACATCTGTAGCTCTGATGCTTGCTCCTAACTCCTTCTGAAAATCGATGGTGCCTCTCTCTATAGGAGTACACTTCGTTTTGCTTCCCATCGTAATCTGGAAGTCCATCTGCTTCTCCTTGTAGCTAGAGAAATATTCTCTAACCCCTATCATATGAGCTAATGCTCCACTGTCTATATACCAGACACCCTGTGAAGCTAATCTTGACAAGCAAGCAAATTCGTCCTCCGAATTGGAAGATAAATCTAAAGCCTCCTAAATGTCAATTCTGTCCATGGACATACTGAAGAATTTACTGTGTTATTCCTCTTTCCTCCCGATGTTGATTATGCAACTCAAAACTATTGCAAAAACCCTTTGCGTCCAACCAAGGAATCTGCTCAACGAAAACTTGAGTTGTTGTTGCTCCCTTTGACTGTTGGAGTCACTAACCTGGGCAACTCGACTTTTCTGCAACCTTGCGACTGAAAATCGAATTCCTGCCTCAATAATTCGACCCTTCTGTCAATGAATTGCACTGCCTCTAGGAATTTCGGCTTGTTGTTCCCTCTGCGCTGCAACATTTCTCTCATTTGCTTATGAGCTTCCTGGCTGATCACTTACGCTCTAATACCATACGAAAATTTCATCTATTGTAGTACCTGGAAATTATTCTCTTAATTGTTAATTTAATTTAATAGTTTATTTTTACATACAAACAATGAATAATTCTCTACTGCAATTTTCACCATAAAAATACTACGAAAAATAAAATACTAAAAACTGAGAAATTCCTTCACACAATTTTTTTTAACACTATTGTTTTTGGACAATTGTCCCTGGAAAAAACCAATTTGGGAAAAATGGAGCAACAAATGAGGGTTTTATTATTATTATTCGGCAACAATTCCGAGTACACTAATTTAGATGCTATATTGGCAATCTAATATGAAGGAAAATACTGACAAAATTATTGTGAGAATTTTCCCTCAGCCCACAACTAATTTATGTCCCCGAAACTGCCTCCATAGCCACAAAAATACTTTTGCATCAATCTTTGCGCAGTGCTTGCACAAAACCTCTGAGAATTTCGACCTTCCTCACACTGCCTCTTCCTGGAACTGGAATACTTCCTCCGAAAATGCTGCTGACCTCCTCCACCACCTGCTACTCACCCTCTGGCTCTATCTTCTCTCCCAAATCATTGCTACTGAGAAAATCGAATTGCCTGGGCAACTGAGTATCTGCTCTGGAGTATTCTCCATCACCACATTGATCCTTTCTTATATCTTTTTGTTGGGACTCCAACGACCAAGATTAAATCTTAATCAATGGTTCAAATCATTTCTGGATCGATTCGTGTGAGTTTCTAGATAATTCTCACATTGACTTAATTAATTCTGATTAATTGACCAGTTTTGCTAAGTTTAGACTTAGGAAACATTAAAAAATTAGTTAATAATCTAATTAGGTCATCTCTAGGTGGAATTTCCAGAAACGATTTCTAGGTTTCGGAGATCTCATGTATTCTAGTCTCTCCACCAAATTCCGTGGCTAGATTACATCTGATGCTACATAAACTAACATTTGGACACTTCAAGAGTGATTTTCCAAGCCTACAAAACAACAAGAGAAAGGAAAAGAGTGAAGCTCATGTAGTCGAGGTAGTAGGAGAACCTGAGAAGAGGCTAAAAAATGAAGAAGTGAAGGATCTTTACCATTGAAGAAGGTTCACTGTCTATCACGTTCTTTATAGGGATTAATCTTTCTTTTAGTATAGTATGTTTTACATATCATCATAGAGAGAAGCACGTGATAGTGGTATGTTTAGAATTTACATGATTGAGTTGCTTTGTAGAGATCATCTAGATAGATAGATAGACCATTTTTGCATAGTGTTCATCCAAAAATTATCTAACACTATGTTAGAGGTTGTCATCTTGCTTAAGTGGGTCATCATGATCTTGGAAGAACCATCATTATGGAAGGTTCTTAGGAGAAGCACTATGACAACGTTAGCATACATTCTATGTAATGTGGTAGTAATACTGGTAAAAGGGATGAAGGAATGCAATGGATCAGGATGCAAGCTCTTTGTGAGATATATATAGATAGCTAGATGATTGGGTGAAAGCATAGGAATGTATGTTGGATGTAAAACTTTGGGTAAGATTCATATATATATATATATATATATATATATATATATATATATATTCTCAAGGAAATTTGGTCATAAAATATGCTTAGGTATATGGATATACGATGCTTGGAAAGAATAGGATTTGACTTACTCTAGGATGAACATAGAATTAAGTCTTTCTCTAGAATATACAACATTGATTAACATCCAATATAATCTTTGGAAGATGAATTCTAACTTGGTAATAAAGTTTGATCCTTGGGCACTCTGATGCATGAAGGAAGTTTCAAGTGGAGATGGTTGACGAGGATGTTGATGAAACGAAAAGGTCATCGTGATGAGGTAAGTTTATTTTTAATTGTTGGTTATCTGGTTAACATATTATTTTTCTACCTGGAAGAATGTTGCAGGAATATATGAGGGCAGTTGAGGCAAGTTCAATTGTATGGATGAAGAATATTGAGGGGAGCTCAATATCTAGTACCTGGCAACTGTGAAGTCAATATATGGACATCTTGGAATTAAAAAGGTAGTAGTGTGAGAAGATAACCTGAAGGTCAAAGGAATATCACTTTCAAGATGAAGCTATGATCAACTTGAAGTTTGGAAAGGCTCAATACAATGCCTTCACGTTGAAAATGAAAGTGACGAGCAAGAAAGATGATCTGGATCATATCACAAGATTTAAGAGAGAAGGTAGCTCCATGATACATTGAAAGAAAGAAAAATTGATGATGGAGAGGAAAGAGGGAGCTAGGCAACTATGAAGAATTGGTCATTGGTACTCTTATGAAGACAAATTGTAAAGGCTTGTGATGCTAACTTCCCAATTAGAAAGGAAGTTTGGACACTCCTCTAGATTTGAGAGGGAGCAAAGGAGTCTCGATGAAAAAGGAGCAAGGTTCTATTCTCAAGATTAAAGGAGAAAAGGGATGTCCTCTTAGTTTGAGAGAGAGTGATGTTGGACATCACATGTGCATTCTCTTCTTCATGTGATGAAGAGAGAATGACGGAGGATTGGATAAGCATCTACAGTTTCCTTGAGGATAAAGCATCCAAGAAAGGAAAGGTGTCGACACTCATTGAGAATGGGACAAGCATTAAAGAGAAGAGTAGTCGAAGAGGATCGATATTCTTTGAGGACTCAAGATTAGAGATCCAAAGATAAGAATACTCCTAAAAGGACATACCTTGTGGAATCCGGTTGGGGAATGTACCTTGTAGAGGTAGTATGGTATCACACGTAAAGCCTCCCAGCATAATGCTCTTGAATAAATAAGAGCTTGTCTAGTTAGGCCTTGGAGACAATGTTGGTCATAAAGATGATGCTTACATTATGGCTTCTCAATCCGACTCTTCTTGTGAGAACTCTTCAGTTTGAGATATGATGTTGTACTTGTACTTGTACTAGTTATAGAATTATGAATACCTCCCTAGTTAAGAGGGAGTGTTGAAAATGTAATTAATTTTGGTCTTCATAATTATTGTTGTACTCATTTCAATATGTATCCTATGTAACAAACATGAAAAGAAAAGAAAAAGTTATTACTATCAAAGCATGGGCTTCATGCTCATTATTGATGGTCTTCTGGTTAAAAGCATGTTCTTCGTGCTTCTAGGGTTTGTTAGGTCTTATGATTTATTGTCATGAGTCAAAGGATTCAACATCATATTTATAAAACCTTTCTAGGAAAAAGAATTATTTTTGAATCTAGAAAGTCTCGAAAGCTCCAAAAGTACAAGTAAACCTTGGTTGCATCAAGTCGGCCTAAAGGAAAGACTCAACCCCTTAAAAAGGCTATATAAAAAAGTAGTTCAACCTCATTTGGACACACTCACTCCACAAATTCAATATCTCAAGAACTTTGATCTGTAGCTAGGAGAAGTAGAAAAAGAGAGCGAAGGACTAGGAGGAAGAGGTCCAAGTTGGAGTAGGACAAAGTACAATAACTTGTAACTAGAAGAGAGAATACTCTATTTAGACCTTGTTGACCTTGGGAAGAGTTGTCTTGCTCTAGGAAGGTCTTAGGAAGAGGCTGGAATAGGGTTTCTACGGAAGCTGCAAAACCGAAATTGCATGATTGAAGTTGCAAGACGAGTTGCAATATTGACGCTGGTAGGTCGAAGTTGCAATATTGACGCTGGTTGGTGTAGAATCAAGGAAGGACTTGAGGAAGGGATGACTTAGTACTAGGAGAAGAACTACTCTAGGGTTTGGGTCTTTGTATCTCATTTGAAGCAGTTTCTAAGAAGAGAAGAGTTTCTGGGTTTTCCCCTTGGAGGGGTTTTGCGCTAGCCAAGAGCCTAATATTTGTGTCCTCTATTGTCGCAATTTATGTTCTTGATATTTATTTGATGAAAGTTCTAACTAAAAGAACACAAGAAAGCTAATAAGTTCACAAGCAAATATTAAAGTTAAGGATAATATGATTTAACAGTGGCCACATTCCATTTTCCAACAATGAATACACACCTTCACACCCCAAAAGGGTGGGTGGGGGAAGGGTGGAGGCAGGGTTGGTGGTGAATGTGAAGGCGTACACACAAATGCATAGCACACCTTCACCACCTCTCCCCCTCACCCCCATAAAGCACCCATTGTTTCATACGCTGAAGGAATGGAACAAAAACATACATTCATTCCTCCAACACCCACCCTCCCACTATTGAAAGTGTGCACTTGCAAGGTCTCGAAGAGTGGTGAAGCACTGGAAGTGTGCAATGATGTGGTTAATAGGGTGGTGAAGGGCTAAAAGTGTACATCTTTTCACAAAGGATTGCAAGGGGGTGGATTTATGTCACTCCCCTGCCCACCCCCCAACTTCCCCCACCTCTTGGGTGGGGAGTGCGAGCAAAGGGCCGTGAATTTGTTCATCCCACATATCGTAGATGTGCATTTGTGTCACCCCATCGGCCCCAAGGGGGTGGTGGGGGCAAAAAAATGCACCCTTTCAACCGAACCCCAACTCCCGCCCCCTTTTGCAACCCCCTTAGGTCAGGTGTGCATTTCCCCACAATTGAGCCAATTTTCTAGAAGAGATTCAATAAAAGCATCGAGCAACAAACATGTATTTAAATAATTATGTCATAACAACCCATTTGGAGAAGATCCTATCTGCTTATTTATAATGAAAAATTGAATTACTTTTAAAACAAATATACTACTTATCTGTGTGCTAAAGAGATAGAATTTGTATTTAGGTCATGAACTTCAAGGTTGATGGATAATTTACTCCTCTAGAAAAGCCCCAAAATCACAATAGAATTCATCATTTGGCAGAGTTCAAAAAAAAGATGGCACGACTGCATTCTAATTTTATTAGGATAGAGGAATCGAATAGAATGATGTGCAATACTACAAGAAGGTAGCTTTCCTAGTTGAATGATTGTTAAGGTCAAAGCTTCACATAAAGACGATCATATTTCATTGAAAACAGCGCTCCATAACACACATATATAGCAAAACTGCTTGCTAAATTTAGTATTCATTTCACAAAGAAAGATATATTGCTCCAAATATCAATATCAATATCAATATCTCTCTCTCTCTCTCTCTTGATATATATATAACAAAACTGCTTGCTAAATTTGTATTCATTTCACAAAGTAAGATATATTGCAGCAAATGGGAGTCTAGGCAATGCTCTTCACAAAGAAGTGAGCCAAGAACATAATACCTCTTTAGCATCAAAATTGAATTTCTCTGTCAACTCTCTTAATCTCATAAATGTGAATTTAATGTTTCTATTAAAAGAAATGAATGGAGAAATTAAATGTAAAAGAACTTTGAACATATATTAATTTGAAAGCAGATTATGCTTGGTTTTAAATTTTGGCTATACGAGTTACTATTATCGGCTTCGTTGTGTCCTCATCGTCTTTGAGTGCTTCTTTTTTGGCTTTTTTCGCGGTCCACGCTTGAAAACAGCAAGGACTTCAATACTGGAGAAACACAAACAACTGGCATAAGTAACAAGATTATTGAAATGTTATGCACAGCCGAACAAAACTTGGCTATTGTCTGATTTTCTTCAGTAGCTGCTGTCATTTTTAGATGTTTTCCTAACTATCTATCGTTCTCACAATATTAGAATCATGGAAGTACCCAGAAACTCAAGAATATTTATATGGCCTATCTTCAGCGATATTCTGGTCTATCTTTAGCAATATTAATGTAAAAGTTAAACTCCATAAAATCATATTAGCAAAGTTGGTCTTTAATAGGGATGAACTCCAGGTAAATGACCATAACCTGCCATTATCACAAAAATATTTGAAGCAGGTCACCTCGAATTAGCCCAGCGCTACTTAAAATTTCACAAAATAGAATCGAAACCAGGGAAACCAGTTTATAGAAAACAGAACATAACTTATATTAATGTTCATGGATGAACTGAATAAATCAATGGGGGAAGTGCATCACATCATCCAAAAGTATAAGCCATATTTGGAATAGATCTTTGAAGTAATAGAAAACAAATAAACACCACTGTGTGATGATGTTAGATAATAAAATTGTTTCTGTGGTATTAGGTGAAATACAAATTTATTATGATCAATCAAAGCACTTGATAGGCTCATCAACTAACTATGGAATTTAGAAGACCTGTAACAAGATGACATTCAAAATAAGTTACAACTTGATTGACAATAACTCTAACGCCATTGGCCTTAGCTGTAGAGTCCAATGAGATAGTTGGGTAAAGTGTCTTACAACAACGAAGTAAGGTTTCCCTCCAATGATCTATCTACCAGGGCAATGGAGAAGAAGGCAAGGAAGCCTTAATTGAAAGTAAATTTTGGAGATTGAAGTTATGGCAAGTCTGCCATGGGTGGTTTTTGTTTTTGTTGAAAGAAAAAACCATCTTTCTATTAAACAAAAAGATGTTTACATATAGCATGTGTCAATATCGTCATAACATATGACTGATATTTAACATTATACAAAATGATGTAAGAACCACGAGCTCTAGGGTGCCAAAACTTTGTAAAAAAACAAGAAAACAAGGCATGCATGCCCATCATAGAACCTCGTAGGGATCATCAGAAATAGCCCAACAATGGGAAACCACTCATTACAAAGTCATTGCCGGAAAATACTCTGAACGGCAAGAAACAAACCATACGTTACTTTGAACGGCAAGGAAAACCAGTGAAGCACCACCCGCATAAGACTTACGAGTACCCACGGGTCTTGGCAGGTTCTATAGCAACCCGGGTCACTCTCATAGAACCAATGTTGCATTAATCGTACTCGGGATTAAATCGGCACGGGGAAAAAATCGGAAAAAATTGGGAAAAAATCGTTTGGTACAAAAATATTCTTTTTTTTTTTTTTTTCATTTTTTTTCAATTTTTTTAATATCTAAACCATCTACAACATAAAATAAATACATTGACACATAAATATGATAATAAAACTAATATATAAGATGTTTAATATCATTTCTAGCGCTAAAATCACACATAACATTGAATCATGTCCTGAATAGTAAGTCCTGATTCCTAAGTCCCAACTCAGCCTCAAAATATCAACAAAAAATATGATAATGTATCTCATCATGTCATAATGTCATACAATAAAATGAAAGTCTAATCCTATTGATTTCCTTTGCCTCTCTTGCGAGAAAATGCCACAGCTTTCCCTTTCCCTCTAGAGGTAGACGTTAGTGCCTGTGCTAGTGGAGATGGCAGTGGAGTTTGATGTGCTCTAGAAGCTCAAGAACTAGAAGTAGGAGGTATAGGAGGTAGAGCACGTCCTCTACTGGTGGCAGTGGTAGCCCGGGCAGGCGGTGTCACCTCCTCCTCCTGTTCCTCCTCCTCCTCCTCCTCCACCACCTGCTCCTCCTCCTGCTCCTGCTCCTCCTCCCCCTCCACTACATCTTGCACTAACCAATCATCAGCAGACTCCATGAGAGGCCTCTCGGCTTCAACCCTCCATGCACAGTGGTGTCAATCCCATCCAATGAGATGGCATCCACATCAGGTGTCCTCTCAAATTGCCTCACCCACAATCGAAGATTGTAGTAGACGTAGACCATGTCATTAAGTTGATGGGACTCCAACTTGTACAAAGATCATGAAATAATAATTAATAATTATAAAAAAAATATTGTTTAATGAATTCAAAAAATTTATTTGGAAATTTGCAATATTTTAAATGTTTAAGTGTTAACCTGTTGCGCTTCTTGTTGTGTATTTTTTCAAATACACTCCAGTTGCGCTTACATCTTGAGGAGCTACATGTTTGGCTGAGGATGCGAATGGCAAGCTTTTGCAGAAGGGGTACCCTGCCACCATACATTTTTCACCATGCATCTACAACAAAATTACAAATAAAATTTTAAATAAACATAAGAAAAAAATGGAATTTGAAGAGAATGAAATTTGAAGCAAAGTTACAAACTAAAAAACACCTGGCATTTTAATCATCCTATCATTGACAGCCATCTCAAAGCCAAATGTGCCACCTGCCATCCTATATGTCTCAATTTTTTTAGAGATCTCTATACGTTGTTCTGGAGATCGCACCATCTTCTGGACACAGGATAAGAATCCATCCATAATCTCAGCATCAAAATCAAACCCACATGCATAAGAAAATGCAGGGTTAAGAAAAAGCCCTGCAGCATGAATGGGACGATGGAGTGTTTTGTTCCATCGCTCATCAATCACTCCCCATAGAAGGAGTTGTTTCTGAAACCCATCATCTCCCTTGTCATCATAGTAGGCCCGAATGGCTTCTTTGGCCCTGTCCATGGCTTCATACAAATAGCCCATTGCGGGCTTATCACCATCAACCAACCGAAGAACCTTTACCAAAGGTTCAGTAACGGCGCACACCTCCTGCACTCCCGCCTAGAAGTCTTCTTGGTATGAAACTAGTCTGCATACGGCTTCTCCTTCTGGTTTGCGGCTCATTGGCAAAGCACGTCACTCCTCTGAAAGAAACATTCTCTTCACATCCCACATAGAAATCAAGAGGGATTGAAGAGATATGAAATTGGTGGCAAACCGTGTAATGGCAGGGGGCACCAACTCTTTGTTGTTGGTGAATCTTCTCATCAAGCTAAGCACAGATGTATGATTATATATAAATTTTGTAATGCTTCTTGATGAGTCAACAATATCTTTGACAAAGGGAATTTTCCCTATGTCCTCTAACATCAAATCAATACAATGGGCAACACAAGGTGTCTATATTTGAAGGATGCCTGTCCATAAGCATCCTACCAGCAGCAACATAATTTGCAGCGTTGTCCGTTATGACTTGGACAACATGCTGTTCACCCACCTCCAAAATAAACGCATCCAACAAATCACATAAAGTTTTTGCATCTTTGATTTGTTAGATGCATCAACAGATTTGATAAACATAGTCCCCTTGGGACAACTAACCAAGAAGCTTAAAAGGGTTCTCCCCTTTTGGTCAGTCCAGCCATCTGCCATAACAGTGCATCCTGTTTTTGCCCATGATGCCCTAAAATCCTCCAATCTTTGGGTGCAGTTGCGCTTTTGATTTTGAAGAATCCGACCTCTGAAATCATGATAAGAAGGGATTTTGTACCCCGGGCCAACACTGGAAATAGCATCAACAGCAGGTTGGAAAAATGGATTATTCCTTACGATGCTGAAAGGAATATCACTCCAGAGGAGAAATTTTGCTAGCAAGTTGTCAGCTTCTTCTTTCTCGGTTCTTTTTAGCATTGAACCGATAGATGGCTGTGAACCAGGTGTGGTTCGAGGAACAAAAAATGATGATGCAGCTACCGGATTGACTGATGCTGCAGTAGAACCAATGCCACTTGGCCCACTTCCTTCAGCTGACCTTCTTAGTTGCCTTTTCAGTTCTTCTTTGGCCTTTCTAGTCTACTCTAATTCTCCCAGTGCTCTCATGGCTCTTTGGATAAGTTCAGCAGTTGTATTTGTATAAGGCCCCACATCATGTCCAGGGATTTGTGCAAGGTGATACTTCAACCTATACACCCCCCCGCGTATCTCCTTTCCACACAACTTGCAAGTCAAGTTTTGTCTATCATTCGGAGCATTAGGCACACCATAATCCCAGAAAGGATCCAATTTCCTTGGCATGTTTGTTTTTTAACTTTGAAGATGCAAACCTATGGGAAAAATTAATAAGGATTAGGAAATATGAATTTAAGATTACAATTTAGCATTTGCCATTTACAAAATTACAAGTTACAAATTTCTAGAATCCAAAGTTCCAAACCCAAGTTACCCAACTAAATGGCAAGCAAATGCCAAAAACAATGAAAAAACATAAACAATGTTTAAAAAAAATGAAAACAAAAAAAAAAATTGGTTCCCATAGCCATACCAAGTTACCCATCCGAAATCAATGAAGAAATACAATTTTTTTTTTAAAAACAATGAAAACAAAAAAAAAAAATGGTGCCCATATGAAGTTTCTCAACAAAAAAAAATTAAAAACATAGAAAAACAATGTTTTGAAACAATGAAAACAAAAAAAATTTAACCTACATACCGTTTCTACTGTGAAATCGGTGATCTCCTCTTGAAATAGTCTTCTAACCACTTCGATTCGGCAAGAAACCCTCCTCGCTGCTCTCTCCTAGCTCTTCTCCTCTTCTGCACGCGCCTCACTGTCTAAATGACCAAGAAAAAATGTGTTTTCTCATTATAAATCGTGCTGCCCAGGGCACCAAAAAACGCGGTTTTTTTTTTTTTTTTTTTTTTTTTTTACTTCTGAAAAAAGCGTGCTTTTTTTGAAAAAAAAAGCGCGATTTTTCAAAAAATCACGCTTTTTTCAGAAAAAAGCGGCAAAAAAAATACCCGCGCTTTTTTCGTATAAAACGCGTGTTTTAAGCGCCATGGGGAAAAAAGCGCGAGTTTTTGAAAAAAGCACTATTTAGCAACACTGATTTTAATGTTTAGTCATCCTCCTTTATAATTACTAGGGGACTCACCCCTCTGTAGCTGTCAACAACGTAGATATTTCTCTTTGACTTCTCGACAAGTCTAGTGTCAAACAGTGATGCTATACAATGCATGCCTATTTCAGGGAGCATGCCTTTGAAATCTTTATTAACCATGCATATACATAGTGATATTTTGAAATTATGGAATAAATTTGTTGCCAGGGGCAACATTCCAGTAATCAACAATATTGTATGCTTTGGATGTTGATCTAGGTTTGATATTGATGTTGATTCGTAAATTGTTTCCAACTCCTCTAGACACATCACCCTCCTTTCTTTTCCCAACAAACATTTACGTGTTGGGTTTGAAATCTTTAGATGTAAAAAATATCTCGATTGAAAAAATTAATTCCTCTTTTTGGAATGCCTCTTTCAAGATATTCGTATTTCCATGTCTCTCATTTTTGCTATCATAAGGCTCTATGAGAAAGTTATAGGACAGCTTCATACATCTCGGGAATTTTCTACCTTCCACCATTGGACAAAGCAAGGTTGCCCCCCTATCACCAACATTCTTTGGGATTTACATTGATGAACTAGAAAAACACATTAGGGGTGTCGCTGACAATAGCTCTCTATACAAAATCTTATAGTTACAATACTCATGTTTACAACTAATATGGTCCTCCTGATCTCCTCATTACCTACTGTATTAACTTTTAATTTCTATAAAAGTATGGCCGTATTGAAAAATGGTGGGTATCATCATACAACATCCATTCAAAATATAATGAATCAGTTCAATCATATGCATTCTTTCTCTGGTATATAGAATGTGATTATACTAGGCAGACTGGTCTTATAAATGGGGAATTTGAAGAGGGGTAAATCGGTGAAGACTAACACAGAAATAGAGGCTAATATCACCTTGCAGAGTGCTCATGTGAAGCCAGAATCTCCTTTACTCTTGAATTCTTCTGTCCTCTATTTAAAACTGTTAAATCAAGCATGTTTTTTTAAAGTTTTTATTTACTAATATATTCATAAAGGGTGTCATTAACATCATAGTTAATCTTCATATATAATTATACATTGGTATTTTGAATTATTAAATTGTAATCCTAATAAATACAATAAATCCTAACTTATTTATGTATTAAAATAAATTAAAATTAATCAATTTTTTATTTTTTATTATGTTACGGTAATATAATAAAAAAAAAAAATTGAAAATTTATTAACATTAAAGCTAAGTGGAATCTCAGTAAAGCTTTGTGAGTGTGTTTGGGTTTTAGTTTTAGGGTGGACAATCTTATTTAGATGTTAAGTAGTGATTCCATTTTAACTATAAAGTATAAACTAAGTTTACCTATTAACATAAATATTACAAAAATAATTATCATTAAGATGCTATCCTTTAAAATTGTCTTTTCGATTTAAGTTATATTTTTCTTTATCTTACTATTTTAATAAAATCAAAAGAAATATAACTATTTATTTATTTATTTATTAATTATTAGTACGAAACAGCTTTGATTGTATTAAATTCAGATATACGTCCTTTACATCAGAGTATACAGAAAATAGTAGACTTCATCTGAGTAGGCAGAAAAAACGATTCTGCTAAGGATTCTGACAGTTAATATGAACTATAAAAGTCAGAAAGTAGATAGTGGTAAAAGGATTTATGTGTGATATACAAAAGGATAAAACAAAAGGAGAAAAGAAGAAATATAACTATGTCCATATATACTTTCTTCATAAAATGTAAACATTTATTTTAAAAATATACTATATATTTTTAATTTATATTATTATTATTATTTAAATAGTAAAAATGTATACACAATTTTCATTAATTTTTTTAAACTCATTTAAAATATAACACCTTTTTCTCAAAAATATAATAAAAGATACCTTGCATTTTATAAATGCCGTATTTTACATTTAAGTATCATTGACTTTAATGTTTAATCGAAAGACTTAAAGACTTGTTTAGTCGAAAGACTTTTGATTGATTTTATGAAAGCGCTCGCTAATTCTACCCTATTGAGGAGTGCAATCAATCCTTTATTCAAACTTTAAGCACACAGAAATATTTAATTAATACGAGCGTCGTCTTCTTTTTCTTTTCCTTTTTTTTTGAACTCTATAAATTTACCGCTATTTTTTTTTTTGCCCACGGTCACGTCATAATTAGTGGGTCTTCATTTTATATTTCCTTTGTTCCCCACTCTTCACATAGTTCATATCCAAAATTATAATATTACACTATTTATATTTAGTCATTTTTTTACGGTAACTTTTCTATTAATATTTCTCAATTTTAACTTTACTTTATAATTATTTCTTAACATTTTTTAAAGATTATATTATTCTTAACATTATATTAAAATATTAAAATTTCTTTTATTGTTAATGCTTTAATGCCGGGTCAAAATGTTGATATATTGAACTTTATTAAGCTAATATTATATATTTAAATTACTTTAATCACATAATAAAAATAAACCTAGACTTAACCACTTTGCTTACAAACACATGTAATTACACACTTTGTTTTTGTTTACAAACAACACCTATGATTACTGTATTTACAAACACCCATGTGACCGTGCTCTTGAAATTTTTAAAAGGTTTTATACCTGTATTGTTTAAAGTCCTAAAAGCGCATGTTTGTAGTAAATAATTTACCGGGTCTGGCCTCCTGTCGATTCACAAATAAGAAAGCACAACGATTGCACAATTGAGCCGGGAGAAACAATTATGTGTTTAAAATATGCTTGGCGTTCTCCCTCAGTTTGGCACCTTTTGTCAAACTTCATTGCTGGCCATCTGTGACATATGCGTGAAGACATGGCTCATTTGGTGATGTCTTGGCGACAAGACTGATACCTTGCTTTCGACGTCACCAGCCATACATAATAACTTATACCAGATTATATTAGTCACAATCTTTTGTTTTATTAAGTGTTAATTTGCTTTGCAAAATGTCTATCGACTCCTACAGATTTATGCCATTGTTGCTGCAGGGCTGGATTCTAATTCCATGTAAAGGCTTTTAAATGTATTTCGATGGCAGCTTTTGACCATACAGTCTTCAGAATCCATGCAGAATCGACACCAATTCCTAATCTTCTTCTGAATCCCAACTCGGTTGAGCAGGAATGGCATGCCTTCGAAATTCAGAAGAGTGGCTTGGTTTGCCATCAAATTGTTTTGCAATAACGATTCCTAGACCAATGCCACCCTCTCTCTCAAACTGTTTGAGAAGGCGTGTTCTAGGCGAGTCCAGATTACTATCTTATGGACTGTGATCAACGCCTAAACTACTGAGAAATTCACCAGCAACAGAATCAGGCATGTCATCTAAACTGCACGCCTCTGGCAAATTATCATTATTTTTGGCATACTCAAGTTTAGGAGTTCTTTCACAATCTGTGGCCTAAAATGAGGATTCAAGGTCTTCGTTTCCCTTAACAAAGAAACATCTATCTGTTCCTCCGTCGACTCTTTTATTTCGTTTCCCCCAACTTCTCTAAATACAGTGACATCTTCCTATCTTTCCCCAAGCCTACGATCCGTAATCATATGAATTAAGAAATCCATGTAATGTTATTTCAGGTGAAAAATTTTGAAATCATCACAAAATTGAATTTCATAAATTAAAAACAGAAATAACCGGGACTGTTTAATTTGAAAACAAAATTTAATGGGCCTGTAAATTCTCACAGGGTTCAAACTTGCCTCTGATACCAAATGTAAAGACTGAAATTAAGATTCAATTGTAAAGTTCTATCAAATTAAATGCAATTGTGTACTTGATTCTGCCATCTGGTGTCGGTCCACGTTGCTTCTAGTTTCTGATTCCCTTACCAAACCAACCGATTCCTCCCCCGCCTATCTGGGATCAACCTCTGCGGTTCCCAGATCTAGAGAATTTCGAAATGGAAGTCCACTTGCCCCCATGCCCAAAACTCCAAGAACAACTCAAAATTTCCCAGTTCTCAGTTCAAAATCGAGCCCTTGGCTCATCCCTCAAACAGTTTGATTTTCTATCACCCTTCTCTGTAATTTTTTCCTCCCTTTGAAATCTTCCTTTCTCTCTTTAAATAGTAGAGGTCTCTTCATCTCTACATATCCATTCACCGCCTTTATGAAAGGATATTATTTTTTTGTTAAGCGGTGGTTGCTTTGTCATGCTTCTTGCCTTTAATTGAATCAGATGCCCTTACAACATCGAGTGGTATCACTTTTAATTATGACGGTTGGTATTTTAATTTATTAAATAGTATATGACCATAATGATTTTAAATATTAAATATTATTTTATGTTTATAACATATCAGGTCTAATAATAAGGTTTATGGGTTTAGTTTATTCAATATACATTTTGGGTTATATATGAACTGGTAAACCTATGAATAAACTCAACTATATTTCTTACTAAATGTATATTTCTTCTATTTACGAGAATTAGGTATTTAATTAGCACTTTTGATAATTAATTCATTTATCTTATATTTAGACATTCTCCATGAATAGTCGATATATATATACTAGTGCAATGTATATGATGCATGCATATGTAGCTATCATATGCATGCCTCACATGCATGCTAATATTGCTATGCTGTTCGTGATTTGAGATAGGTTGTTACAACTGTGGGGAGTTGGGACATTATGCATCTCAGTGCCGTAGGAAGAAAGGCAAGGGAGAAGCTTTCGACTCAAAGGCAACTCCAGCGAAGGTAGAGAAGGATGTCGAAACTGATGATGATTTTGCCATGAGTGCTCATGCATCTCTAGAGAAGAGGTGGGGAGACATCGAGTTGTAGTCAAGAGGACTACATGCAGAGGCATGATCCTTGAGGTGCCCAAACTCTTGGATCACATCTGGCTACGGGAGCCCTTAACGACAATAGCATGATGACAGGTGTTGGGTGGAGCAAGGTGTAATGGAGCGACAACGCAGTGCTTGAGTGCAGAAGTCTGTAGCAGCGTAGTGGAGGTTGCAGCAGTGCGAGAGACAAAAAAGAGGTTGCAACAACGCAGTGGCAGCAGAGGGAGCACAGGATAGCAGCAGAGGTAGCTTCAGCGTCACGAGTCTTCCAGGCTGACCGGGATGTCAGTATTTGGGTGAAGTCTATTACTTACTTCTCAGTAACTGAGTTGTAGTGAAGCAGTTAGCAGTGGCAGTGCTATGAGCAGCATGATGCAACATATTGAGAGGGAGCTGCAGTACAGATGTGGCAATGGCAGTGTCATGGGGAACAGTGCAGGGGATGTGAGGCAGCAAGCCAAGCATCAACACAGGTACTGATGCGGAAGATCAATGTGATGTTTCTATGGTGAAGCATTACTAGAGCACATTCCTCGCTAAGAGGGAGTGTTGATTTTTGGTAGCATCAGATGTGCTCTAGCCATGAAATTTGGTGGAGAGGCTAAGGCACATGAGATCTCCAAGACCCAAAAATCGCTTTGAGAAATTCCACCCAGATCCAGTGTTGTATAGAGGTATGCGGTGGCATGTAGAGGAGCATGGAGATGCGTGGTTGTTTGATGTAACATGTTGGTTTGCATTGAGCGACTCACCTCGCATCGAGTACACATGGGGAGAGCCAGATACAGTGACACAAGCAGAATACGAGACGGTACAGGATGGTACAACAATAGCACGGGGTATCTAGTGGTGTACAGGGATAGGCTATAGGGTACAGTGCTAGGTCGAGGACTACAGAGATACTCGGTGGGATGCAGGGGCATATGGTGTTGCATAGCGAGGTCTTGGAGGGTTGCCTCTAAGGAGACTTATGGATGGAAACACCAGGCATACCTTTAGGTGTACTTCACCCAGAATCGACGGGGATGCAGATGAGTGATACTGGATGGTATCCATGGGGACTCACATGCCTGTCCCTCTTATACATCACTTATAGGGACAGACGACTTGGCTGTTGTCTTTTGACACTATGGGTGCGGGTAGCTGGGGACACAGAGCTCACCCGAGATATTGGGATGACACTCAAGGCTCTAGGGGAGAGACTTCTCAGTGGTGGCATTGGGTTGGTGCACGAGTTGACAACCACAGGTTGGGGGATGAGCTGATCATCTGCAGGGGTGGCATATCGTTCATTAGTGAGCCTACGCTTAGGGAGCAGGTCACGAGGGAGACATGTGTCACTCTTTCCATAAGGCATGTTAGGACCATGCATGAGCAAAAGATACCGTGTACGATTGAAGCAACTTTCCAGTATGTGTCTGACCTCAAGACATTGTATTGGCACATTATCGAGAGGGCAGATGGCAGACCCAGGGGAGATGGTTGGCAGGGATAGGAGGGTCCACATACCCTGAGTCGATTACGAGTACCAGATACCCATGTTTGGTTGCATTCAGGGGGTAGCTCATTGGCACACGTGGCTCCCGACGATCATCGGTACTACATAGTGGCAAGCACAAGGTAGATTAGCATGCATCATATTAGGCCAGGATATATGGAGCCTATATAGTGATTACATGTAGGGACTAGAGATGAGGGCCAGAGGAGTTCCATCCATTGATAGGGCTATGCCGTAGCAAGTCTAGCTATGGGATGCAGGGATTTAGTTAATCGATAGATCACTTGTGATGAGTGGAGTTGTGGCATAAGGTGATATAGTTCGCTTATGGGATGACACATGGGGGTTCACAGAGGGTTTCGTCATATGGGGAGGCAGACATCCTTTGTTGTTGCACAGTTTCAGAGTTAGATTTGGATGGGTAGGCCTTGGGGCCTTGAGATGCCCAAGAAGGATGTGTCTTGCCTCTTTTATTACTCCACCATCGAGTTCTAGGAGAGGAGGATACTGATTGTGCATGATGGGGAGTATGACATAGTCAGAGTAGCGCATCGCCAACATGGTGGCACCACTCTGGGACTAGCAGAGAATTGGGGCATCACAACTCTTCACGGCTCAATAACCTTTAGGGATGCGTCGACTACTGTAGGGGGCAATCATACAGATCTTCCATTGGGCTTTAGTGAGTCACTGATGGAGCAAGGCGAATTCCGGTTCTTTCATTGGGCAGGATAATGAATGGAGCGAGGGGAGCTTCATGTTGGACATGATTGTATGGGGTGTTGGTATTGAAGGATTCTTTTATATCAGGGTAGTGCAGAGTTCAGGCACGATCCAGTGGCACATCTGGGACCCTGGCACATTTTGCAGTGACAGTGGGGAGCAACAATTAAAGAGGATGCTTGCTTAGGCATTGCTTGAGGACAAGCGATTTTTGGTGCATTGGAGGAGCTTGCAGGATGAGGATGCCACCTAGGAGGGTGAACACATTTTAGAGCACCCAGCTTTGAGGTTGCTTGAGGGAAAGCAACATTTTGGAGGGGAGGACTGTCATGTCCCTTCTCAAACACATTTGTAACAGGGTGTTTCCACACATTTTTGCACAATTTTGGCTAAGGGAAAGAACCCAACATTTTCGACTTAGGGACATAGGAGGAAATTCGACTTAGTTTGGTTGCTAGTGGAAAGTGGGGGCCACCCACGTGGGAATTCGAACTAGGCCATTCGAATGGTTTGGAGGGTATTCAAAGTGCTGGATGGAGGGGCCACATGAGGCAAGGAAGGCCCACAAAGATAAAGGGAGGAGATATCTCTCATTTTGATTCATTCTTACACCTTGCAATCAAAATTACTTGACTATTCGCTCTGCTGTTTAGTTGAGTCAAATGACTGTTTAGCCACGAATCTCTCAAGCGGGAGATTCAACCTCTACTTTAGGGGACTATCCGTGCCCACTCTAAAGAGGCAGTTCCATAAGTATTTTAGGAGTTCCGGGAGTGTGTACAACACTACCATTCAGCCACAAGAGGGAGTGCGTATTTCGACTAGATGGAGAATATGCAGGGGGAGTTTGGCGATATCAGTGATCAAGCTTTTGCCGAGAGAGTTGGAGGATTGAGAGAGCAGCAAAGGGTCAACCTTTCTTGTCAGTTTTGGAGCCAACAGAGTCAAGATCCCAACAGTTTGATTTACAGTTACCTGGGCCTGCATAGAGAGCCACCGCTAGGATCATGTGGGAGTTGGAGGAAGGAATTGTAGAGTTGGAGCAGGCCGAGAGAAGTAGGAGATCACTTGGATGGTCATTTGACGAGGATTGCTGGAATTGGGAGTGCAATGATTGACAGGCTCAGTGACAACAACATAATTCGAAATTGGAGGAGGGTTAAGCTACGAAAGGTCAATTTTTGGAGGTTGGAACCAAGGGAAACACTTTCTGGGTTTTGGAAATATCACACTTCATATTTTATAGAATTTTCTGCGCAAATCTAAGGGTTCAAACAGGGGTCCCAACTCAGCCAGCAACTAGAGAAGCTAAGGGGAATTTGGGCCAAAATTCCGAGGTCAACATTTGGCCAATTCCTTCGTTGGTTTTTATGGGTTTAAGGCAAGGAGCAAGGAGCTGGAATCTCATAATTTTCTGAGCACAGGTAGCAGTTATTCCAGCCCTTCGAAGTCAGCAAACATAGCAGTTTTCTGGGCAACGCAATTCAGTTCGTTGCAGCAGTTGTAGCAGCCTTCAGTTCAACATTTTCTCACCTGGGTTTTGTCAAGCTTGTCCATTGAGACAAGGCCAGGTCCACCATTATATTTTACTATTGTATTTTGCTCCTGAAGAAGTAATAAAATGGCTCAACAATTCTCTATTTCCAGTGTTTCCATGTGTGCTTAATGCATATTTCGTTTTTCTGATTGCTGGATTGTTTGCATGCTTTGTATATCACTTACATTCCTGTTTAGGATCATTACAGACCCAAAAATCATTTAGAGACATTTCACTCAGATGAAGAGATATTAAAATAATTAATATTTTTAATGGGGTTCCTAAGTCTAAACATAGGAAAATTAAAATATTAATGTGTATTAATATAAAATGGGTGAGAAAGTTCTAAGGCATGAGGATCAAACCAGATCTAATCTTAGCCGTTGATTAGGGACTTAATCTCGACCGTTGAATCGTCAACAAGAAAAGTATAAGAGGAGGCTTGAGGGTCAGTTCGAGACACATTAAGAGAGATCAAGAATTCGATATTCTGGGGTTGGGTTTGCTGAGGAAATTGAGTTAGAGATCAGTTGCAGTGAACAAATACTACAACATCCTTCTTTGCAGTTGCTTCAGGAAAGGCAATGTTTTGGCAGGGAGGACTGTGATATTCCTGCTTAGTGTTTTAGTAAGGGAATATCGAAATTTTGATCAATTTTGGCACTCACATTATCTCACTTAGGAAAAAGGGGGCCTAGGGGACCCATATGTGTTTTTTGGCCTAAAGAAGCACTCCAACTATAGGCTCAGCGAAAAATTGCGGCTTTGGTGGAACGTGGGGGCCACCACGAAGGCATTTTCAGCCCACAAGAAGAATACATTTTCATTGGCTCAAAGAAGGTGGGTGGAAGTCGATATGGACCCACATGGGCGGCCTTGGAGGCAATTCGATAAAAGAGGGAGGAGCTCTCAGTTTTGGTTATCATTCATCATTTTCAAATTTGTCTTTGATAAAAGCACGCTTGAGTAGTGAGCCAAGTCTGCATGTGTTGTTCAGCACACTAGGTCTTTTCGAGAGGAAATCACAGCCCTTGCTTTGATGGACTTCGAGTGCCAGCCCAAGGAGGGTGTTTTTCTTCAGCATAATCCACACCAGCAACAAGAGTTCGGTTTGCGGCAATAGAGAGAGCCACAACAGCACAGGGACTGCGCAGTGATTGATAGACACTTCGAGAGTGTGGGGAGATCATTGAGGGCTTTGCTAGCTTGCTAAAAGCAAGCCTAGGTGCACACATTCCAGCACCTTGATTGTACACCTTTCCATTTAATAAAATGAGTAGACAATGCTGTTGTGGATGTGAAAATTTTTGAATTTAACACATCAAAAATCCCTACTGCGATTGCTGGTTTATTATCTCCTACTTGTTCTTTACTTTAACAAGTTATTTAATCATATAAACATCGAAATAAACACAACAGGAGCCTTCACAAATATACAGATCAAGAACTGAAATAAATTGAGACAACACAAGGGACACCACTATTTTTGGAAATCATCCTTGGAAAAACCCAATGCGGGAAAACTGATGCAACAGATATGAGGGTTTTATTATTATGCAATTTTCTGAATACAACTTGGGTGCCAGAAATGGCTCACCCTTTTGAGATTTTCCTTGGAAAAAGTACCTTTCTCCGGAGACATATTTCGGCTAATCAACAACTGGATGATTGGTCCCACAACAACTTCAACTGTTCCTTAGTTGGATAGTGAAAGCTGCTCCAATCTATCTTTTGGAATTGCGTAACCCTCCTACGGCTCTGCGTCAACTGATCAACTCTCAGTTTGGCCCACGAAATCACTGTAGCGCAGCCTCTTCAACCCAGCGTAATATTTGCAGCCCTCTGCGCTGCATGCGTCAGCCTCTTGGCCCTCTGCGTCCTATGCGCTAGCCTCCTTAGCCTTTGCGACTTCTGCGTCAGCCTCTTGGCCCTCTGCGTCCTCTGCACTAGCCTCAGCTTCTGCGTCAACCCTTGCTGCCTCTATGCCAGCCTTCCTAGGCTCTACGTTGTCTCTCTGGCACTTTCTCTGCCTCTTACCAAATTTCCCCTCATTGCAACAGATCACTAACTCAATTTCTCAGCAAAACCTGCCCCAGAAAATCGAATTGATTGATCAACTTGGTGTATCTCCAACTAACCCTCAAGCCTCTTATACTTTTCCTGTTGACGATTCAATGACCAAGATTAAGTCCCTAATCAACGGTTAAGATTAGATATGGCTTGATTCTCGTTATTTAGAACTTTCTCACCCATATTATATTAATACACATTAATATTTTAACTTTCCTAAGTTTAGACTTAGGAACCCCATTAAAAATATTATTTATTTTAATATCTCTCCCTCTGGGTGGAATTTCCCCAAACGACTTCAGGGTCTTGGAAATCTCATGTAGCCTCTCCACCAATTTTCATGTATTAATATTTTAACTTTCCTAAGTTTAGACTTAGGAACCCCATTAAAAATATTATTTATTTTAATATCTCTCCATCTGGGTGGAATTTCCCCAAACGATTTCAGGGTCTTGGAAATCTCATGTAGCCTCTCCACCAATTTTCATGGCTAGAGCACATTTGATGCTACCAAAAATCAACACTCCCTCTTAGCGAGGAATGTGCTCTAGTAATGCTTCACCATTGAAACATCACACTGATTCTCTGTATCGGTACCTGTGTTGATGCTTGGCCTGCTGCCTCACATCCTCTGCACTGCTACTCCCTGGATTGCTGTCCATGACACTGTCGTTGCCACTGCGACATCTGTACTGCAACTCCCTCTCAATATGCTGCCCATGCTGCCCTAGCACTGCCACGGCTAACTGCTGCACTGCAACTCAGTTACCGAAAAGTAAGTAGTTGTCTTCTCCTAAATACTAACATCCCGGTCAGTCTAGAAGCCTTGTGATGCTAGAACTGCCTCTACTGCTATCCTGTGCACCCTCTGTTGCCACTGTGCTACTGAAAACACCTACGGCCTTCTCGCGTTGCTGCAACCTCCACTGTGCTGCCTTAGATTTCTGCACTCTTGCTTTGCTGCTCCATCACACTTGCTCCACCCAACACCTGTCATCATGCTACTGTTGTTAAGGGCTCCCGTAGCCGGATGTGATCCATGAGTTTGGGCACATCAAGGATCCTGCCCCTAGTAAGTAGTCCTCCTGATTACAACTCGATATCTCCCCACCTCTTCTCTAGAGGCGCATGAGCACTCATGGCACAATCGTCATTAGTCTCGACATCCTTCTCTACCTTAGCTGGAGCTGCCTTTGAATCAGAAGTTTCTCCCTTGCCTTTCTTCCTGGGGCATTGAGATGCATAATGTCCCAGCTCCCCACAGTTGAAGCACTTGACTTTGGAGATGTCCTTCTTCTTCCTCTTCGCTTGTTGTCCCACAGAGCTAGAGCTGCATCCTCCTCCTCTTTCTTGACTCGAACTCCCTTACCACTACTCCCCGCCTTGGTCATCCTTCTGATCACTTCCTGTCGAAGAGCTGCCTACATCTTCTCCTAACTAGGGAGAGTTGCTCTGCCCAAGATGCTTTGGACAAATGTCTCCCAGTCTTTGGAGACTACCATCAGAGTAGTCCTGACCATAAACTCTGGATCCGGTGTAGACCCCATGGAAGTAAGCTGGTCCCGAATTTCTTGCAACTTGAGGAGGAAGGGCTCTATCTGCTCTCCCTTCTGCATCTGGTATGACCTCAGCTGATTCTCCAATAGCATCTTCTGTTGCATGGAAGAGGCCTGGTATAAGGTGGTCAGGGTGTCCCACATCTCCTTTGCTGTGTTCTTCTCAGCAATATGTGCTATGACATGATCTTTGACCCCGCCTAGGATCATGCACTTCGCCATCGTTTGATCCTCCTCATACTTCTCATTCTTAGTTGGGTCAACTGAGATGGCTACTACTTTGAAGGCATAGTCCTTGATGCGATGTCTATCCAGGATTGCTAGGATACTGGCCTTCTAGATGACAAAATTGGAAGCTTCGTCCAATCTGTCCTGATCCCTTAGTTCGTTCTGTTGACTACTGGAGTGGCACCTAATGATTATGTGAAGACTCCATGCCCAAGGATGATCCAGAGGACACTTGTACCATCAGATGTCATCAGTCAATAGAGTTTTTTAACTCTCCTTCTATCTTCTCATCATCTTTCTTCTTTGTACCTAGATTCCACACCCTGCGCGGAATTGTAATAAGTGATGCTAGTATGATGATTTTCTTGAATTTGTAACAGGCCTAGGATGTGGGACTCGATCAGCAAACGAGTACACCTTGGAGTGTTTTTTTTATCCGGTTAATTATCCCTTCATTATTCAGAGGCGGATAATTCTCTGGATTTTTTCACTCATTTTTTACCCCAAAGCCGAGGTGACGGTTTGAAGATTGAGCCCCTGACACATCTTAGTGTCTAGAGTCGATGTATATTACCATACTAGATCACAAAAAAAGTTTCGTGGAATTTGGCTAGGTCTAAGTAGGATTTTTTAATAGTTAAAAATTTCCTGCAAAACGAGATTTTTTAATTATTTTCTATGTAAAGGCATAAATAAGTGGCCTTAGGAAATGTCTGGGGCGTATGACCACTCGAAATTCATCCTCAGAGGCCCAACATTCTCCTAGAGCCTACTTTGGGGGTCAGAAAAATGACTTAGAGTCCCTCAAAAGCCGATTTTTCAAGTGACAGTAGCAAAAATGAAGAAGGGATTCAAAAAAATGAATAATTGGAAAAATTTATAAAATTTTCCAAAGTCAAAATAAGTCAAATTTTGACATGGAAATTATGTGGAAAGTCAAAGGTGATGTGGCAAGGCAAGTGGGACCCACCGCATAAGGTACAACAGTGAAAAAAAAAAAATTCAAGTCAAAGCAGTCAACAAGCATCACGTTGAAGTTCATGCGGTACAACAAAATGTTTGAGGTTCCAAGGTTGATTTAATTTAAACATGGAAGATAATAAAGTGACTTGGCATATAAGATAAAAGAAATCAATATAAAAATATTTGAGTGGGGGACAAGCTGAGTGACATGGCAGCCACCTAGACAAGTCAAAGTTGCACTCAGTCAAAGGAAGTTGAATTGCGTACGGTATCTTTTCCTCTCCACGGATCTGGTAATTAAATTTCAGTGGGGGACATGACTGCCACATAGGACAAATCTTGTCCCCCCACTTAAAATTATGTTGTGGACAGTTTATAAGGAATGTACGCTAGCCCACTCAAAGCTCCACACTGGCCCACTCAAAGCTCCACGCAGCAAAGTTATTTAACGTGGGCAGTCAAACAGTATTTAAAGGCAGTCAAACAACAGTTTAAAAGGCAGTCAAACAGCAGTTTGGAAACACGTTGGCAGCCAATACATGCTGGGGCTATCAATACATTTAACGCAGCAAAGATATACGCACAGTCACTCAAAGCTCCACGCAGTCAAACAACAGTTTACGTGGGCAATCTACAACAATTCGTTGGCAGCCAATTTTTGATGGAAATCTACAACAATTCGTTGGCAGCCAACAGCCAGTAACTCAGCCACTTGGAATTTGACTTGAAGCATTGAGATCTTCACCATTGTTACACTTGTCATTGTCTCTTGGCATTGGGATCTCCTCCCATTTCTCTATTTATGGGAGCCTTGGGTTCGTATTGTATCAGGATAGAACGAGCTGTTGGGCTGGCGGAGACTCTGCTGGATTGTGTACTTACCTTTCATATAAACAAATAAAAGTCTTTGGGGTTACTGGCTTCTTTTGTGGTGCATGCTTTGGTTGATGAGGTATACATGTGTCGTTTGATGTTATTATTCATTTGATCTTACATTTGCTATCTAGTTGTTTTTCTTTGTGCATTTGCCTGAGGGCACTATTGTCTAGGGAGGAGAGATTTGCAGCTATCTCAAATCTCCTTTGGGCTTGGTACATTTTGTGCTCTCGTTGTAGCTTGTCATTGTCGGTTCAATGACAAGCTCAACTTGGCCTCTATATGCCAAGTCTCTTTTGCACTAACAATTGGTTTGCAGGC
Source organism: Pinus taeda (assembly GCA_000404065.3). NCBI lineage: Eukaryota > Viridiplantae > Streptophyta > Pinopsida > Pinales > Pinaceae > Pinus > Pinus taeda. The sequence continues at coordinate 200,670 of APFE031062261.1, read as the reverse complement.
ATTTGTTATTTAAGGACAGGTTGCCAACTCTATTGGAGTGTGAGGACTTCTTCGGCTGGAATAGTCACCTCCAAGGATATCAAAGGTCCCACAAGTTGTTCAAGCCAGCAATCTCATAAGACATCAAAAGATTTATTTAAGAGGGGGTTTCCTGAGCCCTTTGCTTAGTTTCTATCTTGAAAAATTATCACATATTTTCTTCTTTCATTTGAAAGCATTTGACTTCATTCTAAGCAAAAAAAAATATAAAAAATAAAAAGTTTTCATTTCTTAGAGAGCAATGCTTTGAAGGCACTGGTTGTAATTGTTTTTCATGCTTATCTTATTTGTTTATGGCTATTGCTCATATCAGGTGTGTTTATAAATCTTAAATAAACAATCTATTTAACTCTAACAATTCTCCTAGAAACTTGCATATTTGTTTTTTTTTAGCTTAACTTTTCATTAGGGACCACCCCCTTTAGCTGGCCTAGGAGATAGCTCAAACGGAGAGAGTTGGGATTAGTGTGACAGCCCCTTCTCTGAATTCCATGCCACCAACCACACCTTGTGGGGTTGAAGGCTTTTCTCACTGACTTGTAGGTAGGTGCGGGCGGCAGGGTCAACAGGTTGCACATGGAAAAAGCATGGAAAACAAAAATGTTTAGGTGAAGGAACAAGGTCCTCTAAATTATGATTTGGGTGGAGGATTTGTATATTTTGGATTCCTAATTTATACGGTTGAAGATTGTATAGTCTCTGGATTCCTGATAATATGAGATTGTGGGCTTGCAGTCAATTATAGTGTTGTACATTTTGTATTGTGCCATGTGTACATGTAGTGTTGTATATGTGTATACATTGTATCATGCCATGTGTATATGTGTGTTTTTTGTATAATGTGTTGGAACAAGAAGGTATTGTTGAGAAATCTAGGGGCAAAAAGTGTAGGTGTTTTCTCTTTCTTGATAACTATTTGTGATGTGATTTTACTTCTTTAGATTAGCTTCTTCTTTTCAATTTATTATTATTAGATTTTTCTTCATCAAATAGATACAAAACCATAAAGAATAATGGAACAAAGGATACAAGATATAGGTGATCAACCTGGGCCAAAACCTCTCCAATCTTGAGAGGAAAACCCACAGGAATTCTTCTTCTTATAGAATCTTCAATTAACAAATTTCAATACCTATACCCTTGACCAACAACCCCTCGAAGATCAATTCAATGCTTCTTCTGGATGTACTTTTTCTTCTCCAAGTCAACTCTAGTCAAACTTGTGCCACAACCTTAGATTTTGGCCTTAACTCAGAATTTTGGCTAGCTCTTGTAAACCTGCAATTTTGGCATCTTCTCCAGAAACTCTAGGTTGCACGTGTGGCTAGAATATGGACAGATTTTCCTCCTTTTGAGTTTGCTTGACCTTGAACCCTTCTCTTGATAATTCAGCTTGCTAAATAGACCAGTTTTGACCCAAAATTTGGTTCCCTTGAGGGACTGCAAATTTCAGCTTCTACTGTTGCAATATGATACCCTAAGTTTCGCACATGTGGAGGTATTATTTTCCAAAACATATCAAAAATTATTTTGTCTTCTTTCTTCTTCCTTTGCTAGGTATTAGGCTCTTTTCTACTTCTTTATCGAACTCTTCTTGGTGAGTGAGTGAGTGATCCTTGAGTGAGGTTGAGTTCACCTTTATATAGGCTCTTCTCCCATGCTATTAGGCCGACATTTCCTCCTAGATATGTCAATTTCTCCTTTGTAGGCCGACTTGATAATTAGCACTTGACTTGATCTTGGAGGGTTATTTGACTTGACTTTGAATCAAATAATTTTACTTTACAATATGTAACATGCCTTAATGGGTCTTTCATACATGACAATGACTCACAAGCCCTAGAAGCTCTCAATGGGAGATTGACCTAAAAATGAATTTCCTTGAGCATGCAACCCATGCCTCAAGATCAACAAAAATAAATTTATTCTTCTCATTACATCAAATACATAAAATCATGATTACATATGTCATTATGAAGACAGAACCTAGTTAAATATTTCAACACTTCCTCTTAACTAGTGAGGTATTCATAATTCATACAAGGTACTTGGACATTCTCAATCTGAAGAATTCTCATAAGAAGAGTTGGATTAGTAACCCATCTATATAACATCATATTAATTAGCATTGCCACACAACAAGGCCTTTAATCATAACTTTATCTCTCCACAAGATCAAAGCATAACGTTGGTGAGACCAATGATTTATAAACACCATCATCATTGTTTCTTAATGAACATACCCCACTTGTGTGTTCACAGGGTATGTCCTTTCAGGTCTATTCTTATCTTGCATTCCCAGTCCTCGAAGCATATTGGTCCTCTATGACTACTCTTATCTTGGATTCCCTACCCCATCCTCAAACAATATTGGATGCTAGATGCTTACCCAATCCTCCATTCTTTCTTCCCAAGTGAAGACAAGAATGATGTGCCTATTTCTCCCTCTCAACTAAGGGGGGCATACCCATTTTGATGAAGGAATGTAACCATTTCTATAAAATGGATGTACCCAAGCTACCTCTCAACCAAGGACTTTTCCAAGATCCCTCTTATCCAGGGAATTCCTTTCAATAACAACTTTCTGTCTTTGGTGGATATCATGGGACCTTTAGCTACTTGTAGAGCTCCTCCATTTGATGTCATGAAGTTTTATTTAAAATTTTGGAGCCTTCATCTTTTGGTACTTCTTTATAGGGAATTGTCCATTCATCACTTTCCTTCTCGAATCATGTCATCCCTCCTTTCATTGAAAATTGATCCTCTAGTCCATATCTAGTCTTTCTTTATACAACTACATGTTCCATGTCATGCTTCCTTTAGGATATTTTATACATTAGATGAGTACTAGTTGTAGATGAAATCCACAAATCCCTTTCGATATCTGTGTATTATCCCATCCAGATATAATTCAAAATAAAAAAATGAACATCAAATCAAAATTACCTTTTGCGATTCCCCTTCATCATGACATCTGCTTGTTCCAAAATCAACATCCTGCATACATATTGACATATCTCCAAGATATTTAATTTTCAAGGATCTTCTTTCTTTCTAGACTTTCGCAAGGTCTTTATATCTTTCCCATGGAGATATCATGGTCAATCCTTTTTAGTCATCAAATTTTGATTTCCTTTTCTATGTGATCATAGTTGCATCTTTCATGATCTCTTCTTTCTTTCTTCACATATTGCTTCCCAGGAAATTATAGCCATAGTTCCCCCATTTTGTCAACCACCTCATATTCCATATGAGTACATATTATGTTGATTTCATCTAGTCAATATGTGAGCCATGCTTTCATGATATCCTAGTTATCTTCAACTATATGATGACATGACCTAACTTATCAAACATATGCATACATACCTCTTTTCCTTCTTTTTATCATCTATAATTCCTTCAAAAACTTCCTTTCCTTGATTGATAGTATTTAAATCAACTTGACATGCTACATTCCTTTGTAATAATACCATCATTCTTCCAAATAGTGAATCCCATCGAAGGTGGTATTCTTAGCGAGACACTTTATTCTTCCAAGGGATGAATCTTCTAATGAAGATTCCAATGGAGGATCTTGATTATCCTCATCCTACAAATGCTCCTTTCTAGTGATGCATGATGATTTTTATACTAGATGAATTTATTTTACACATAATTACTACTTATGCTTCTAATGAGGTTACCAAGAGCTACTTCCTTCTAATGATGACTTCCATAGACTACTTCTTCAACTGTCTTTCAAGATTTTTTTGATGTCATTAGCTATTGCTTCTGTCATATGTCATGATGTCATCTCCTAGAATGGTGCACCCTATCATGCTTTTAATGATTCCTACCATGATAGCTATATTTTACAAGTATTGAAATGAACTCGGTGGAGAAGATTATCTCAATCATAATAGAGATCTTTTTTTTTTCCTAAAGCAAGAGTTGTACCTTCTATTTCATTAAATCTAAAAACAACTTACATAATGTACAACATTCCTCCCAGAGGAACTGTGGGCCTAAGAAAAACCATCCGCTTATAGCCTAGGGCCCCGAGCAAAAGGCTTAAACACTGAGCCTCGGTCCCCCCAAAAAAACTATAATAACCACAAAATATAAACAAAGCCGAAACCATTCGATCTCCCCTTAGAGATTGGATGGACGAGGCTCAAATCGAGCTGGAAACAATCAAACAATTAAAATTTAGAATCAGACCCGATGAGGAATTAGGTACTCAACTAAAAGGATTTTGGGTCCGGATGGGGGGATAACCCTCAAGCATGTAGAGTGCCTGAAAGCCACCGATTCCCACCAAGATGCGAAACCTACCCGGAAGATATTCTTCCCCGGGTCAGTGCCATTATCGTTGACCGTCAATCCTCCATGCCAGATCCAACGGTGGAGGATAATATCACAATACTAAGTAGCCTGGTGATTAACCACACAATAGCCGTCTTGGACCCACCAACATGCTCTCTTGTTCCTGACCGTAGATCTGTCTTGCATGATTCGACGGCCGAGGAGCATATCACACAAGCCTAACACACCGAAGATTACCGCGCAATGAGGGAAGTATTCCTTCCCCATACTATGCCATGTGTTGCTTGGTGAGTGGAATCACTCCCAACTCTGCAAAACCACTTCCTACATGAAGGGTGTGCGATGGACGATAAACCACCTCGCGAGCGGTAAAGTAGCCATAAAAAGGAAAATGGGGGTTTTAAGGCTGCTGGGAAAGCCAGAATCCTGGCCCCACTCATCATCCCTTCTCTACAGTCACATGAACCTGTGCAAAAAGATGATCCATCTATTCGGCCAACCATCCACAGAACTGAAGCTGCTCAGCAACTCCCAGCTGAAACTTCTGTGTTTGTACTGTCAAGGGTTGGGGAGGTTGACAGTGACCTGCATCCCCATAATGTTCTTACTTCAGAAAAAAATCTGCATAAAGAATCCAATTCAACTAGACCCCGCCTCTATGTCTTTGTTTCGAAACACCATTATGTCCTCATCCTCCTGGTCATGACATTGTACCTTTAATCTATTCAAAGGCATCTCAGTCCAACTCAGCACAACCCTGCTTTTGGTACAGAGTACTCCTTGATTGGCCAAGATGTCCGCCAATTTATTTTTTGTCCTCCGCACATGGTTAAAACTCACAGTACGTAATCCACGGAGATGAAGCTAAATCCTTTGAAAGACCTGGAGCATCCTCCATCGTTTTGAGACTTTTTCCAGCTCTATGCCATAGCTAATTATTTTGATCGAGTTTATGATTAACTTTGAATCAGCTTTGACAATAACATTCTAGAGATTATATTGCTTTAGGAATTCTAAACATTTCTCAAGAGCCATTAATTTTGCCATATTGTTAGTGGCCCTTCCCAAATGGCAATGGAAAATGAAAAGGAGACTGCCATTTTCATCCCTTAACACCCGTCCACAGCCAGCAATACCCGGGTTATCTTTGGAAGCCCCATCAAATTTGTATTTCAAAAAACCCTGAGGGGGAGGATGCCAATAATCCTTCTTAGTATCCATTTTCAAAACCTTCATGTCCAGGCCCTATGGAATAAGCCCCTGCATACCTAACTTAAGAAGTATCTGTGTTTCAGCTTCTGAAGGTGGATTGTTAGGGAAAGTTCACACTATGGTACTTACCGTCTCCTTACGTTGTCTTAAGATTTGCTCAAAAAGGCATTGGGAGGAAATTTTTTCATTCTTAAAGATTCTATTGTTCCTTTCTTTCTAGATAGTCCATATTATGAAGCTTGGCGTTAAAGCCCAGGCCAAGCCTAGAAGTTCAAAATCCGAGAAGTTGCGTCTCCAATTGATTAGGGTATTGATAATGCTTCCTTCATCCCTATCTGTCTGCCGGAAGATAGTGGCAAAGGTATCCCACAACCAAGAGGTGAAAATGCAATTATTGATAAGGTGCTCCATTGTTTCCTCTTGGGCTTCACAGAGCTGGCATCTGGAAGGGCCCAGAACATCCCTCTTCCGAATGTCATCCCAAGTCAGAATTTTCCTATGATGAACTAACCACATGAAGAGTTTAATCTTCATCCATCCTTGATGTCTCCATATGTTCTACCAAACCCTGTCAGGTTAATTGGAATCTAGCTCAAGGAGTATGCATTTTGCCTCCTTAAGATTGAAGGTGTCTGCATTATTGTTGCCCCATCTAAGTTGGTCATGCCCCCCTGTCACTAATTTTTTCCTTTGTTCCAACATTGTCAGAAGTGCCTCTTCTTTGGCTTTAAGTGGGCTATCTTCCCTATAATCCATATTCTTCCAGGTTCTCCATTTTCCTTCATTGTTGGTTTGATCCCAAAAATCTTTTACCTTAAATAACCTTTTGGTATCTATTTCTTTCTTGAGGTCCAAAAGGTTCTCTCTTAACAGTGTAGGTTCTTATTGCCTTTTGTCCTCCCAGAACAAAGAAAGATCACCATCTCTGATTTCCCAAAAGTTGTTTTTTTGTACTAATCCTTTATTCCCCCAAGCCTTATTCTAGATGCGTGAGCCCTTTATGATGCGAGACATCCTTATTAGATCATTATCTTGGTAATTGCTGGCATATTTTTCTTTCCAGATTCTAGCCCACTGTGCCTTTGTGTCTTTTACCCAGCGCCCCCATAATTTCGCCCCTAAAACTTTACTTAGTGCTTCCGGATCATCCATTCCAAGACCCCCATAATTTTTAGGTTTGCAGATCTTCTCCCAGGCTACCAAGGCCCATTTCTTTCTTTCCTTCCCCTTACCCCAAAGAAAGTCTCTTTGAATGGTTCTAAAATGTCACAAAACTCCTTTTGGAGCAGGAAGTTTTAATAACATGAAGACGGGGATTGATTGGAGAACAGCTTTTGTAAGTACTAACCGACTAGCCAAGTTTAAAGATATAAAGGTCCATTTCTCGATTTTATCCTGCATCTTATTAATCACTAGCTCCCAAATGCCCTTGTGCAAAGGCTTATTAGTAAGAGGAACTCCCAAATATTTGGAGGGAAGGACATCCCTTTGAAAGCCTAGAATCCTAGAGTTATTTTTCTGAATAGCAATATTGGTATTAGAGAAAAAAATCTTAGATTTGGAGAGATTAACTTCCATACCTGTAGCCATGGCAAAGTCAGATAGGATATTTTTTTACGATAGAGCTTCTTTGACTGTGGGGATTCCCTGCAGCATAGTATCATCAACAAATTGTTCATGGGTCAAAGCCTAACTAGTATCTGCAAGTTAGAGGTCTTTGATACTACCAACTTCTTTCACATGCTTGATAGACTGACCCAATCCTTCCATCATGAGGATGAAGACAAAGGGAGAGAGTGAATCACCCTGACTGAGGCCTCTAGAAGAAGTAAAAGTCTTGGAAGGGGAACCATTAACCAGAATTGAAAAGCTGGAAGAAGTTACAAGGCCATGACCCATCTTACCCATTTATGATCAAACCCAAAATCAATGAGGACCCTCCTTATATAGGTCCATTCAGCTTATCATAAGCTTTGGCTAGGTCCAATTGCATAATCATACCAGCCTTCCTATTGCTTGTCAATGAGTGCACCACCTCATGCACTTGAATGATGTTATTGGGAATTTGTATACCCTCCACATAACTAGATTGCTCCGCAGAAACTAGAGAAGGAAGAAGTGGTTTGAATCTGTTAGCAACAACCTTGGATATTATCTTATAAACCACATTGCACAAGACTGTGGGTCTAAACCTATCTGGAGTCTGAGCATTATCCTATTTGGGGATTAGGGAGATGAATGAAGTATTGAGCACCTTCAAAATAGTTATATTCAACCTGGAATCTTCCATTACGTTCAGAATATCTTGTTTAACTATATTCCAACAAACTTTAAAGAAATCCACATTGAAACCATCAGGGCCTGGTGCTTTACCATTCTGCATTTCTTTGATGACCTCACTAACCTCCTCTTCTGTCACTGGCCTATTGAGATTGAAATTATCCTCTCTTGTAACCAGTCTAGGAATATGCCTTGTTAAATCCCTGATAAAATGATCTCTGTTTGAAATGGTTTCCTGTGCTATTCCATGAAAGTGTTGAACTAAAACTTCTTCTATATATTCATGGGAATTAAGAAGATGACCACCCTCATCCTTGATCGAAGAGATCCTATTATGAGATCTGTTCGCTATAGTAGATCTGTGGAAAAATCTAGTGTTACGCTCCACTTCTTTCAACCATTGAACTCTGGATTTTTGTCTCCAAAATATTTCCTCTTGTTTACATAAATTCTCCCAGTCTTGATGGTGTTTGGTGACTTGGTCATTTCTATCTTTATCAAAGCCATCTCAGATAAGGGTTTGATTGAGTTCCCACATCTTATCTTCAACAGCTTTCTTTGCTGCAAAAGTATTTCCAAATTCATTCTTGTTCCAATCTTTAAGTCTAAGCTTGATGTGCTTAGGTATTTTGTGTAGCTAGAACATACTTGTACCCTGAATATGCAGATCTTTTGTCCACCATTTTGTAATGTTGTTGATGAAGTCTGGGTGGGTGAGCCAGATATTCTCAAATATGAAAGGTCTGTTCTTGGGGGTACTAATGCCCTGAACCTTAAGGGGAGAATTCTCGCTATCATTTCCTTGTTGGTGAGCATAAGGTCCTCTGAGATTATGAATATGTCTAACTTTGAGGCTACTTGAGAATCTCCTCCTCTTTTATTGTTCCAAGTAAAAAGACCATTACTCATGCCAGTATCAACAAGCTTCATATTATCTATAAAAGTTTGAAAAGTTGTAGAATCTCTGCTTAAAGTTCTAGTTCCCCCTTTTTTGGCTGAAAGTGATTTGATCATGTTGAATTCCCCACACAAGATCCATGGTACATCTACATGTCTATCTCTAAGCTCCATAAGAGAATCTAGAAACCTGAGTTTGTCATCCACTCCTTGAGGGCCATATACATTCGTGACCAGATAGGTCTGCCTATCTCCCACCGGGTGTATAACCATTGATGAATAATTTCTAGATGCCTCTGCATCTATTATACCAATATTTTGGGGGTTCCAAAGAGTAAGTATGCCCCCTGTTATGTTATCTGCTTTGACTTCTAGAAAATCAAATCTGTTGAGCCATTTGTTGTGAGTTCCTTTTATTTTTTGAATGGAACATTTAGTTTCCTAGATAAAGATCATATCTGGAGGTTCTTGTTTCATTCTAGGACTAAGAATTCTTTGTTTTCTTTTACTACCTAGACCTCTGATATTCCAAGATGTAAAATTCATTATTAAAGATTCGTAAAGGAGTAGTTATTTAGATCTTTCATCTTACATGAATCTATCATTAGCTTTCCACATTCCATCAGTAAATCGTTCTGCTTTTTCCTGCCTCTTTTCTTTCCTGGGTTTCTGGGTGCTAATCCAGGTGTGATTTTCATAGTTTTCACACCTTCGTTGCTCTGCCTTTCATTTTTTCTTTACCTGTCTAGCCCTTTAGCCCGAGTTTTCCATAGGAATACCTGTTGTACTCTATTGAACTCTTCTAGTGGTAATGAATCTACCCCACTCATGGTCCCCTATTTCAAGAACCCTTCCAGATCTAGGTCTTCCCTATCAATAATCTCCTACAGTTCATGATCTTCCGTTTCCATCTCACTCTGGGTCATTTCTTGGTCCATCTCCGGTTCTGCATCGCTCAGCATAGTCTCTTTCTGTTTGTTAATATCCCGTGTTTGTACTCTGTCTTCTTCTTTCTCCATCTCCAATGGGATGCCTTCCATTATCTGATCTAATTTTGTTATCTCTTCTTATTATTCAAGTACTTGGAACCTATTCAGATTAGCCTGTTGCCCTTCTGTTTGATGTTGCTTTGGCCCCCTCTTGCCCGCTTTTCCTCTATGTACCACTTTGTGAAATCCTTCAGTATCTTTCATTGTGGTCGCTTTACTTTTGTTCTCTATTTTACTGAGAGGGCGGTCTCTAAATAGGTGCCCATGCTCATGGCATCTCCGACATCTAAAAGGAATATGTTCATAATCTATTATTTGCACCCATTCTTCATCAAAAACTTCCAAGATTACCTCATCCGGTAGAGCTCCAAAGAGATCCATCTCCACACATATTTGTGTGAAGGAAGTGTACTTTTCCCTTTTGGTGGCCTCAGAAGCTTTGACAAAATGCCCTAATTTGTTTCCTATGGCAAATAATGATTCCATTTGCCAGTAATCAAGAGGTAGAGAGTAGAGTCTTACCCAGACTGGGACTGAAGTGAAAGTTTCTCACTCAGGGAAAAAATTCATCATCCACAGTCGCATGTAGAGGCCTGCTACTGCATAGAAGTAGGGCCCTCCTTCAAACACCCTATCTTTATCCTCAATATTTGTGAAGACCACAGTAAAGAAACCCTTTGACCCAAGATGTAATTCAATGCTTCCTTTTGGTTTCCATTTGTATTTAATCCATGTCTATAAATCCTTTTTAGTGGGCCATAATCCCATGAATTTACAAATGATAGCATATGTCTGCATTTGGTCCCTATGCGCCTACAAAGCGGGATCATTTAGAACTAATATGGGTGTGACCTCAACTTTGGGTTTACATCGCCCCTTTTGTGCTTTGCTTTTCGCTCCCTGTTCCTTGTCTTCTTCCTCATTTTCTTTATTGTTGTTAATCTCCCTTGACTTGTTTAATTCTTGCTCCTCTTCCGTGTTCCTTATTCCTTCTCCTGAAGGACCTGTAACACTCTCTAATGGTTTCTTACCTCGGCTAGCCACTACCTACCTATAGGAGGGAGTGGAGCTCCCTCCTTTGCACCCTTCCATGGATTTCTACACCTGCAGATGCCTGAAAACCCTAGTTCTTCAACCCTCCCATCCTCCCTCATATTAGAGATCTTTCACTTCTTCCCTTTTTAACTTATTTTTCTTAGTATATTCCACTTCTTTAGTGATATGGGCTTCTTCCCTTCCTCTTTTTTTCTTGTCCTTCTTGAGCTTGGGAAAATATTTTTGAAGTTCCCATATTCTTGACAACCATAACATTGAACCTTAGCCATATTCTTCTTCCTTTTTTGAGGACCAAAATTCCTAAACTTCCCCTTTCTTTTAGCCATGGTAGCAAATTCTTGTGTTTCCTCATTTGATCCTACATCACTTTTTGCCTTTAGCTTGGTTTCTTCAATTTTTCATAATGACCATAATTTATTAAATGGGGTAGCCTCCTTTCCATAGAAGCTTGATGTGAAGTTTCCCCCTTCCTCTGGTAGTGCATTGAGTACTATAGTGGTCATTTCCTTATCAAACATTATTTCTCCCAATTATTGTAATTGATATCTCATTTTGGATACCCTCATAAAGTATGAGGCTATTCCATCTTCATTTGAAATCTTCATCTTGTAGAGTAATTTTCTTAATGATATCACTTCTCCTACAGTACTTATAGAGAAAAATTCTACAAGTTTGTCATATATTTATTTTGATGTCTCCAACTTTGATACATAGGGTATGAGGGGATCTTTGATGGATTCTATAAGAATCCTTTGAGCCCTTACTTCCTCTTTCATATACTTTTCATAAGCTTGATATTATTCATTTGGAGGTTTAGTATTGAACCCTTAACATGATTAATGACTTCATTTTCTATGAGGATCAAATCAATCCTCTTTTTCCATGCAAGAAAGTTTGATGACACATCAAAATTATTGATTTCCTTGTAAAAAGGTCATTTTGATATATTCAGATGTGGACATAAGAATACTTACTTGTGAAGATACTCTTTGTTGACAATATCTTCAACCTTCTACGTTCTTAATCTTAATGATGGGATCGGAAGTCGAAGAGTGATGCAAATTGTCTTGGAGCACTACAGAGATGTAATGCTGCCCCTGCTAGGGTTCCTGAGTAAACCTGCCACCTATCTCCTCTACGCCCTTGGCTTTCCTATCCCACTTAGTCGCTGACCCTTTCAACATCGTTCCGCCCTCTAGAGGGGTGGGCTCAGCCCCCCCTCCCACATTAGGTCCTTCCTCTGACACTCCAGTAATCGCAGATGCTCCACCTAGCTCTAGCTCTACCCCATATGACGCCCTCAACACTGATCCTGTCATTGAAAATAATGGAGACTCTGTTGCAGGTCATGCGGTAGCCAAAGACAAAGGTACAGATAAGAACGAATCGACATCACGGCCAAAAGCATCTTCTACAACATGCATTCCCAAGTCTGTAGAGAGAATCAAAATAGATCTACCTAATGATCGAATCAACAACCAAATCCAATATATGAGGGATCATGCACTCATAGGCAAGTTCATCAGATTCTGGCCAACTGAAAAAGCCTTGCATGGATGGATCAACTCCAAATGGAAGCCTAAAGGACAAGTCACCCTGCAGCTTGGTCCCAAAAGTTTCTTCACTGCTACCTTTAACTGTCTAGAAGAAAAAACTTGCATCTTTGAAGGAGGTCTATACTTCTTCAACTTTGCAGGCCTGTATCTTCATGAATGGAAAGAAAGGTTCAATCCAGACAAAGAAGATTTCAACTAGGCTCTGGTATGGATATGCATGTACTCTCTTCCCTTGGAATACTGGAATGAGGAGACCTTAAAGGACATTGGCAACAGCCTAGGAGTCTTCATCAAAGTCGCTAAGGAAACCAAATTCCGAATATACACCTCCTATGCCAAGATCTGTGTACACATGCCTCTGGCCAAAGAACTCACAAATTTGGTGAGTCTATTTCATGATGATTTTGAATGGGTCCAAACAATAAACTACAAGCATGTTCCCTTCCAATGCAGAAATGTCCATGAAAATGGCCATCTTTTTAGGGACTTCCCTCTGAATCTTCAGTCTAAAGCTCTAGTATCTGAGAAAAGTAAAGATGTTAAGGGATTTACAAAAGTCTCTAGTCGCAGAAAGCATGCCAAGAAACCTCCAGTTGCTCCGAAAGATCCCAAGAAACCTGAAACACAGAATAGTTTTGAAATCTTGTCATCACAAACCAACTTGGAGGATCACACATTCATCCCACCTTCAGATCCCTCCCACTCCACTCCCATGCCTTCCCCAAATCCTTCAGCTACACCCTCAAAGTATGATCTAAACAACACCCCCGTCTCAATCTCCATTGATAAAAAAAAGCTCCATACATAGCCCTACAATCTTCCACCATGGAGATAGATGCAGCTCTAGCTCTAAGTATTCATCAAAGGTCAGATGAGGAGGAACAGAACAATCTGACACACATGGAGGAGGAAACAGAAAGTGTAGATCTGGTAGGTCTAGACATTCTCAAACTAGAGGCGACATGTCGACAGAGAGAATTCAATGATATACCCCCTCAGGAGATTGAAAGACTTGAATTAGTTTTAGCCAGAGCACAACAAAACAAATATCTTGGCATTCAGGCAGGCAGTCCTTGGGATGGTAAAAAAATACTGAAAGACTCGAAGAAACGAGGGCGCAAAACAGATTTGCAAAGGACTATTATTGGAGAAATGCTGGTGGACTATGGTAGATTCCCCAAGCTGACCAAGTTCTACAAATATCTTCCCCACGGTTCCTGATGAAGCTAATCTCATGGAACGTGAGAGGGATCAACAGCCCTGAAAAAACATCGAATGTTAAAAAATATGATCCAGCAAGAAAAGCCTTCATTAGTCTTTCTACAAGAAACCAAAGGCAATAGCATTGTACTGGAGAAAATTCTAAACAAATCATGGACAGGATGTCACTCAGTCTCTGTGGATGCCTCAGGGGCTTCTGGAGGGCTAGCAATCATGTGGAACCCTCAATTTCTCTCTCTACAAGATTTTCATGCCTCACAATTCTTCATTCAAACAACATTCCACCTAATTGGGACCAACATCCATGGTCTTCTCACTAACGTGTATTTTACTCAAGAATTACAAGAAAATTTGGATTTGTTGAATACACTCACAGCTCTTAACTCTGGCAGAAGCCATCCCCTTTGGATAAGTGGTGGTGATTTCAATATCATCACAGTGTTGGAGGAAAAATCAGGAGGTCGAGCAAGACTAGAAGGGGACATCATCGGCTTTAAAGAATTCATCCACAGAAATCAGCTAATGGACCTTCAGACTTCTAATGGTATGTATACATGGACCAATAAAAGAAAGGGACCACAATATATAGCTTCCAAACTGGATCGATTCCTTTTATCGGATAATGCCATTCACCTGGGAGGAGACTTCCATGCTTCCATCATGCCTCAAGTGGGCTCAGATCACTGGCCCATAATGCTACAGTAGTCACGTCCAGAGTCTAAGTGCAACAGACCTTTCCACTTCGAATCCTTCTGGTTTTCTCATCCTAACTTCAAAGAAGTGATCATCGCTTCCTAGAAATCCTTCATTCCCCCTACAGGAGCCAAGATGTTTCAATTTCAACAAAAGCTAAAATACCTTAAACAAGTGATTAAATCTTGGAATCGCACACAGTTTGGTAGCATATTTGATCAGCGGAAAGTGTTGGAGCATCAAATGAATACACTGCAACAATGTATCATCTCTGAGGGAAGAACAAAAGATTGTGCACTACAGGAGCAAGCCCTTCTAACCCAGATTGAAACACGAAAGCAACAAGAAGAGACTCTCTGGTGACAGAAATCCAGGATTAGATGGCTTAAAGATGGGGAGAAAAATACTAAATTCTTTCACAGGTCAACCATTCAAAGGAGAATGCACAACAACATCGCTTTCATCAACAATCAGCAAGGGGAACGTCTGGAGGTGCATGAAGATGTGGCACAGGAATGCCAAGATTACTTTTAGGACATTCTTAGGGAAACCCCAGGATGCAGAAATCAAGCTATATAAACTATAACGCAGCACATTCCTAAAATCATAAATGCGGATCACAACAATAGGCTTCTCCAGCCTATTTCGATGCAGGAAGTGGAGGATGCAATGGCCCAACTCAAAGATGGTAAAGCACCCAGCCCTGACGTATTCACAGCCAATTTCTTTCATACCTTCTGGGAGCACATCAAAAAAGAGGTTTGGGAGCTCGTGGAGGAATTTCGATCGATGCACTGGGTCCTTCCTTCCCTAAACACGACCTTTATAGCACTCGTTCCTAAAGTGGAAGAATCTAATACACCTGATAAATATAGGCCGATTGCACTATGTAATGTAATCTACAAGCTCATATCTAAAGTCATGGTGAATAGGCTCAAACCTCTTCTCCCTCTCCTCATTTCGCTAGAGCAGATAGGCTATGTAGAAGAGCGCCAGATTCTGGATGGTATCATTCTCTCCCACGAAGTGATCCACTCCCTCAAGATACTAAAAAAACCAGGTATGATTCTCAAACTAGATCTCTCCAAAGCATTCGATAAGCTCAGTTGGACCTATATTAAACAAATCTTACTTGCTTGCGGCTTCAATGCTACCTAGACACGATGGATAATGAATCTCATTTCCTCTCCCTGCCTTTTCATCCTCCTAAATGGTTCCCCTACCCCTCCATTTAATCCTTCTCGGGGTATCCCTCAAGGTGATCCTCTTTCCCCGTTCCTTTTTGTTCTCATGGCCGAAGGGCTAAGCCGCCTTCTTCATTATGCTTCCAATTCTCACTCTTTAAAGGGCATCTCGCTGCATGGTCAATCCCCCATCACTCACCAATAGTTTATCGACGATAATATGCTTTTTGGCCATCCGTCAGTTCAAGAGGCCTCTGCCTTCAAACTCCTGCTCAATCTCTTCTCAGAAGCCTCTGGCACCACCATCAATGCCTCCAAATCCTAGCTCTTTTTCTTCCATACTCCCATTCTCACTCAGAGGAATATAGCCAGGATTTTGGGCTTTTCGATAGCCAAGCTTCCTTCAAAATATTTGGGAGCTCCCCTGTTTGATTTTGCTATCAAGCATGCTTCCTGGAGAACCCTCCTTGACAACTTAGAAACCAGGCTCTCCTCCTGGACTTACCGCTCTCTCAACATTGCCAGTAGGATTATCCTAATCAAATCTATTCTCCAAGCCATGCCTCTGTATTTGTTCTCAATCTTGGCTGCCCCAAAATGGGTTCTAAAACATACGCAATCTTCAAAGAAATTTTCTTTGGGGCTCCTCAGGCCACAACAGAAAATGGACTCTGGTCAAATGGATGGAGGTTTGTCTTCCGAAATCAGCTGGGGGACTAGGTCTGAGGGATCCCCTTCACAGCAACAACATCATGGGTGCACGCATATGGTGGAATTGGATCTCTAAACCGCACACTCCCTGGGGTCTTCTCTGGAAGGCCAAATATGCTCCAGGAAGTCCAAAGGAGGAGCTAATCTGATTTAGTTCAACCACCCCTGGCTCGCTAATTTGGAATGCTGCCAAGCAACATAGCACCTTTATTCAAGCAGACAGCTTCTGGGAAATCCACTCAGGCACCACTGCAAAATTTTTGGAGGATTCCTGGTAACAACTTCCCAAACTTGCCTCTCTCTTTCACAAACCCAAGTGGCAAGTAACCATGCAGCAAAATGAGCAAATCCATGCCCATCAATTCTGGCAGCAGCAATCTCCCCAAGGTTTTCAACTTTGGAGACCGACAAACACATGGCAGGCCAACTGGCAGGAGGAAACCTATGATGAGATTGATCAAGAGCTCAAACTCAGGAAAGTCAAATTTTCTGATCAAAAGGACCAAGTGTGATGGGGATATACGCCCAAGGGAATGTTCACTACCAAGGAAGCATATCAAATCCTTTATCAACCTATGCAGATTGTAAAGGATCAACTATGGGACCAAGTCTGGCAACCAAACATGTGGCCTAAGGTCTCCACTTTCCTTTGGCTTCTAAGCAAACAAAGGATCCTCACATGGGATAACCTACAAAAATGAGGATTTATCGAGCTCTCCAAATGTTCCAACTGCAATCTTCATTTAGAGACCATTAAGCATCTCTTGGATACCTGCCCATTAGTAACTCAAATGTGGGAGAGAACAACACAGTGTAATAGAAGAACAGGTAGAAGAGAGGGAGACATTGTAAACACCATCAAGAACTGGCCGTGGTATCCTTTCCAAAGTTCTCTACTCAATGCCCTCTGGAACCTCCTTCTGGGCTTCGTCTACTGGATCATCTAGAAGGAAAGAAACAATAGGATCTTCAAAAATCATAGCTCGCCTCTTGATACTCTTTGGCTCCTTCTCAAGTAGAACCTTCAAGAAACTCTAGCTCTCAGACAATGGCAAGACTTAGATATGCCAGTTTTACCCTAGGAACGCCTCATTCTCGCCAACTGGAATCTAGATCTCACCTCTGTAGATCATATCAAGCCCAGTACTTCAATTCACTCTGAGTCTGCACAATTTTGGTCTCCTCCTGCCATCCACCCTTACAAGATGGACTTTGATGAAGCGGCCAAGGGAAATCCCGGGGTGGCTGGATATGGTGGAATATTTAGAAATGTGGAAGGCTCTGTTTTGCATATTTATCACGGATCGCTGGGTAGACATACCAACAACACTACCAAGCTGGAAAGCTTATGGCAAGGTATACGCATAGCAAAAATAGAAAACTTGCTCCCTCTAGAGGTAGAAGGGGATTCACAAATTCTAATAGAGGCTGCTATCCAGATACAATCAGGATCCTCAGCAGCAAAGATTGCTTCGAGCTGGAGGCTTCTAAGCAGACCGGAAAAAATTGAAGAATGGCTCAAAACTCCACGCAATATCTCCTTCAAGCACATTCGGTGAACAGCTAATAAGGCAGCAGACAGACTAGCTAATCAAGGGGCCGATTAGCAGCTCCCATTCTTCTCTGGTTCGTTGAATAGTTCCAATGATATACAACTCAAACGTGACTGCACTCTCCTGGTGCAACAAGATCTATCTCTCCCGGATCTGGGTGTCTAAAGGTGGTACAAGTACGTGGGCAGCAGATTGGGTGGGTGCGTGGCTCATCTCCACCGCTTCTCGGCCTCCCATGGTACTGGTCTTTAATTCCCCTACACTCAATTTTAATGCTGCTTCAATGCAACCTGTCCCTCCTCTTCGGCCTGTTTATCTCCTGATTATGGCACCCTCAACCCATCTCATTTACATTCCTCCTTGGTGCTCCAGTCCCTCCTTTGCAGCTGCAAAGAATCATTCTCGAACCATCCCAAGGATATGCTGGGCTCTGGTTCGAAGGGTGAATTTTCGGCTGGAGCTTCAGGCTTCCCACTGCCACACCTGCAAATTCGCTAGCTATCTATCCTTTGCTCTCCCATTCACCCATCTGGGTGTTGACGCAAGCTAGTTCTAATCCTTCTCTGCCTCCATAGCTTATCAGGCCGTCCGCGTATTCCTGTTCTTCCGGTTATGCCGAAACTTCGCAAGAGGATGAGTTGCAGGAGAGGCAGCTCCCGGGGGCAAACGGGTCACTAGGTCTCCTCCTCCATGACGGATTCCTCGACTTTCTGTTCGGACTTCCGCGTGGACCAGTATCCGGCTACAAGGAGTGGAAGGGGAAGGGGTAGAGGATTGCACAATTTGGCAGCGAGCTCTTTCAATTCTGTGACTAATACTGCACGGCTACAGTTCCCCTGTATTCATGGAAATTTCTACTTCATGGCCTCTATTATCATAGAGCTTAACGAGATTAATGTTGGTCAGGAAGCTGCACCCCTAGGGGTGACTACGGAAAGGATGGCGGAAGATAGATCTGGCACCATTCAGATGAACTACGAGCAGAGCAAGGCTTCAGGCTCGGGCAAAAGCATGGCAACCCAGATCATGAATGATCAGACAGGCCCGAGTGTCCCTATCGGTGGATGCTCTACAAGCAAAGAGGGCCACCCATCTGAGGACGAAGATGATTACAATTATGGATGTTGCATCATCGAAGAGCAGCCTGATACCTCTCATAACATTTAAACACGTTTGTGCTCTATGGTTTTTTGGAATTCAGTATGCTCGAGGATATTCACTATCATCTACTTTACCATCATGAGCTCCATCTCCAATCGCTGGTTTCCCCTACGAGGGGGGTACTCTGCTTGCCTTTGGTCTTTGGTCTCGATTGCAGTCTTAGTTTCTTCTGACGTTTGTACTCAGATTTTGTTCTAAGCAATGTTTCTCAGTTCATTGGCCATGGTCTAGTCATCCTGTTACTGTTGCCGTATGTCCCCTATTTAATTTTCAGTTCCAAGTACAATAATGGGGTTTTTTTTTGCTTTTTGTAATAGTCATGGTCAGGTTCCTTGTAGTTCTTCAGGGTAATACTCAGCAGGGTTTTTTTTTTAGTTTTGATCAGTTATGCTTTGTAAACATGCCGCATTTTCGGGCTACCTTTCACGAGGCCATGGCCTCGGTGTAAAAATATTTTGTATCAATATAGAAGTAGACATATTCAGAAAAAATTAAAAAAATAAATAAATAAAAATAAAAATAAAAATAAATAAATAAATAAATAAAATAAAATAAAAAAATAAATAAAAATAAAAAAATTCTTAATGATGATATTGATAGAGGAAGATGACTTGACGATTGATGTCCTCCTTCAAAATATGATCCTTCAAAGAGGGGGATATCAACTTGGTTTGATGATGACAGTGCCTCCTTCTACTTCCCTTGGATGTGCACACTTCAAGATGCTTCAAAGTCCTTATTTTAGTGGAGGTAGGGTTTATGAGGTTTTCTTTAGTAACTTCCTTCAAGATGATGATGTAAACCTTGACCTTGTAGTTCCTTTGAGCTATGAGGTCCTTTTTATTGATTGATGTACTTGATTATCTTCTAGTGCTTCAGACCTTGAGTGTCCTTCTTTAAGTTTCCATTCCTTGAATTTTGTCACCTTAGCTCTAATACCATGTTCATAAATCTAGGGGCAGCAAGTGTATGTGATTTCTCTTTCTTGATAACTATTTGTGATGCAATTTTAATTCTTTAGATTATATTCTTCTTTCCACTTCATTATTTTTAGATATTTCTTCATAAAATAGCTACAAAAACATAAAGAACAATGGGGTAAAAGACACAAGATATAGACGATCAACCAAGGCCAAAACCTCTCCAATCTTGAGAGGAAAACACATGTGAATTCTTCTTCTTATAGAATCTTCAATTGACGAATTCCAATACCTAGACCCTTGGACCAACAACCCCTCCAAGGTCAATTCAATGCTTCTTCTGGATATAAATATTCTTCTCCAAGTCAACGTTAGTCAAACCTGTGCCATAATTTTATATTTCGTCCTTAACTAAAAATTTTGGCTATTTATTGTAGACCTACAATTTCAGCCTCTTTTGTAGAATCCCTAGGTCACTCATGTGGCTGGAATATGGACACATTTTCCTCCTTTTGATTTCACTTGATCTTGACTCCTTCTCTTTATAATTCGACTTTTTAAATAGACTAGATTTGACCCAAATTTTGGCTCCCTTGAGTAACTACAATTTTTGACTTCTACTACTCTAGGATGATGCCCTAATCTTCTCATGTGTGGAGGTATTCTTTCCCAAAACAAATCGAAAATGATTTTGTCTTCTTTCTTCTTCCTTTGCCAGGTATTAGGTTCTTTTATGCTTCTTGATCGAACTCTTCTTGGTGAGTGATTGAGTGATTCTTGAGTAAGGCCAAGTTCACCTTTCTATAGGCTCTTCTCTAATGCTATTAGGTTGACTAGTCATTTTTCCTAGGCTTACATGTCATTCTAGATAGGTCAATTTCTCCTTTTAGGAAAATTTGGTAATTAGCACTTGACTTGATCTTGGAGGGTTATTTGACTTTACTTTGACTCAAATAATTTTACTTTACAATATGTAACATTCCCAAATGGGTATTTCATACATGAAAATGACTCATAATCCCTAGAAACTCTGACTAGGAGTTTGACCTAAAAATAAATTTCCTTGAGCATGAAACCTATGCCTCAAGATCAACAAAAATAAATTTATTTTTCTCATTACATCAAATGCATAAAATCATGATTACATATGTCATTATGAAGAACAAACCTAATTACATATTTCAACAGGTATGGATAGTCTAGACCCTTGTGCTATGTCATGTGTTAGGTGGAGGTGGGCTAGCCTTTGGATTATCGATGAAAATGTGTCGAATGGAGGCCAGTTAGCCTTTGGATTCCCAATAATAATATTCTATCGACAAAAGACTACATGGCTCGGTATTTCCCATATTCATGGGGCAATGATTGGGCTTATTTAGAGCTATTTGTTACTAATTGCCTACCTCGGGACTGATGAACCACATAGTAAATTTGAAATCAAATAGAAGAGAAGAAAAGGCACTTGGTGCTTGTTGATTTTGGTGATCAACCCAATACATGTACATGGTCAAAGAGAAGAGAAGGAACTAGGTGCTTGTTGGGTTTGGAAATCGATCTGGTGTATGTACGAGAAAATAAAAATCCATTGGATGCCTATCGGTTTCAAAACCGATCTAATGTGTGTAAAGAAATAAGTAAAGAGAAAATTAATATAAGTATAAGTATTTCATTCAGTTTCTAAATTTCTAAAATATGAACATAATTTAATGCTCCAATTTATGATAGTTGGTTCAAAATATAATTTGGTTTCGTTGTGATAGGAATCAAAATAAATTTCAAGTTCACCTCATGGATAAGTTACCAATGAGGTATGATTTAAATTCATTACAATTCATTTACGAGGAGTCTAATGGAAATTATGTGCTATGATGTAGGAAAACATGGAATTGCGCATTTTGGGTGGTTGGACATGGTTACAAGATGAATTGCAGTAGAAACAAAAGGAATTAGATCATGCAACATTATGATGGTAAAATATTTCAAAGATAGGGCTACACTAGCACCAATGATGCCAATTGATTTCCATAAAGCATGTTATGACCAATATGATATTTTTGAGGTAGGGATGTGCCTTGGTTTTGAGAACCCTTTGATGTGAGGAATCCTTGCCAATAATGGATCACTCGAGGGATTGGGAAGAAGAGAAGGGGATGCCTAAATTTGGAAAGTGAGTGACTGCACGGAGGGGGGATGACCAGATTGCCCGAGGGACTGGGAAGCAGAGAAGGGAAGGCTAGAAAACAAATTGGTTTTTGGTCATGAGCATAGCTAACTGGAATTGAAAAAACATTGGGGGTGTGCCCTGTAGGAACAAGGAGCACAAGGATAGAAATGTTGGATATTGGAGGCAAGGGACACTCGAAGGAAAAGGAATAAATCCAAGTTGCATTGAACACAACTAAAGTACCAAATGACTGCAGAGAGGGCCATTGGAAGATGCCTGAATTTATAAATTAATGTTTACCGAGTGGCTGGAAAGACATTGTGCACATAAAATGTGTCATAAAAGATGAAATGAGTTATGTATATAAAGATCCATAATTGACAATGCTTGGTCTAAAGTCTATTTTGTTGCTGTATATGGTTATTGAACACCGAGGACGACATTCCCCCTATGGGGAAGGGAGATGTGATATCACCTAGTTAATATTTCTCTCATTGTAAAAAAATATAATTATATACATGGCTGAGAGAGGGACACAAATTCCATTGCTTGAGGAAGGATATTATTTGAGGGAATGGTTGTTTTAAACACCAATCCTAGTTGGTTGAGTGGTTTTAAATGGGATGACTATGCCATAAATTGACTGAAAGAGGAAGGAAATACCCATGTTCCCTTTGAGTTCTAACCATAAGAAAGAAAAGGACAATCTTTAAAAGATAGGCTTTGGGAAAAAGAGAGACGATTGGTCTATTAAGAGGAGATAAGCAAGTCTATGAGGGAGATGATTCTCAAGGAGACATTCTCACGGGTGAACATACACATTAGCATGGAGATATGTAGAGAAAAAAAACTCTGAGAGCATTTGCAAGAGCAAGGTAAGGGTTATCTACACGTACCTATTATGAGACAAGAAAAAATCCTCCAAGGGTGGAGGTGAGAAAGTTGAGAAGAAAACATCCAAAGTTCGTTATTGTTGAGGTCTGGAGAGATTAAAAACTAGATGATGAAACCTCACAAAGGCTTGCTAGGTGAAAGAATTATAAAGAGAAATGGCTTTCCTGTAAGGCTGAAGAACCCACTAGAATCTTGTGGATTGATGAGCCTGCTAGATTGGGAAGAGCCACTTAGGTGTTTGTGAGCTTTGTTAGAATACTAGGAGTTGCCTTGGGGTTGAAAGCTATGATGCTTGACTCAATATTGAACCACCTGAAGAGGTAATATCTGTACCCATCAATAACTTATCCACAGATGAAACTTCCTTTATTATGGACTCCTTTCTCCTAAAAGAAAGTTGAAATCTCTATACTACGATAGCTTGGAATGGATGTTCATAATGCATGAAAAGTCTAAGAGGATTGAGTGGAAGATTATGTAGCTGGTGGACGAAGGTAGAGTGGCCTTGTGGTATCCTATTTTAGCTATTCATTTGTTGAATTTTTCCCTCTAAAACAATCCACCTCAAGATTTGGAATTTGGCTTGGGGTGACAGCGACAAGTAATAGTGGTTGTAGTTTGTCTATGGTTGGGTGGAGAGTTGAATTCCTAATTTTAGTTGCCTATTTATTTGGTTGTATAAGATAAGTATTTTCTCATAGTTCTTGTTTTTGGATATTATGCATTGGTCATTGTATTAGTTGTATGATTATACTGTTAATGAGGAATGTGAATTATTGTGTGATAACAGATAAAGGATTTCTTGCATGCATGTCTGAAGCTTGGTTCAGCTTCTATAAATTTTGTGTAAGCTTGAATTGTTGTGTTTCTATCATTAATTTGACAAGTATGAGTTGTTGGCTATTTTTTGTTTGATTTCTCTATGTATGTGAGCTGATTTATCAAAAGAAACACATCGTTATGATGTGTGAGGGATCTTCTCAACTTTCCTATGATTTTGAAGAGACACACTCAAATGCACATTCACATGGTGTATCTTGTTGTGCATGTGTTTTCCAAGTTTTTTCATTGGAACTCTTGTGTATTTTTCAGTGAGTTAGTTCCAAGTAATGGTGCTCGTGTAAGCCAAGAAGAAACTCATAAATTTTATAAGTGTAAAGTGCTTTCAAATCGGCTTGAAGTCACCTGTAGGACTTGCCAAGTTGGGGGTTAGGAGGTAGGTTGATAAGGCCAGACCTCGGGTGACGTTGGGTCTGACCCAATGTGTGAAGGTTGAGCAATCAGGCAAACCCACTAGTCGGGAGTTTGGCCAAACACCTAGGTTATGGGCGGGCTAGTTAACGTCCAAAGCATAGATGGTCCTGAAAGGAGGTCGGGCCAACCTCTATATCAAGGGTTAGGGGTGGGGCCCCTTTGTTAATTTTTAATGTATTTCATAGTTGTGGACTAGGTTGACCTCTGATTTACTTGTAGGAATGTGCCTATTCATGTGGATTGGTCCACAATGAAAAAGATGGTGCACAAAGGACCACATGGGTTGGTATGTGATGTCCACATGCAATCAATGCTGATGTGGCAAGGTGTTGATTGGCCCATCTTTGAATGGCCACATTTCTTAATCCAGGAGTCAAAATGAGAAAAAATTATATTGTTGGAAAGGCCTTGATGAGATGAACATAATGATGTCATCAACTTTAAGTTTGGAAGTAGTTGGGAAAAATAAAAGAAAAATTATACCCCATTTTTGAAGCGGAACCATGGAGATTAGGTTAGCATAATGGCCACCTCCTTCTAACCTTTTTTGGGTCAAGGGTTTGGGAGGGGGTGCACTACACTGGCACTTGTTGATAATAAGGAATGTGATTTCCTGTAAAAAAGTGTTCCATGAAATTTTCTTAGGAATGGTTTAATTCATGTAACTATCCCAGCCTACAAATTGGTCTGAGTGGTGTTGGGAAAAATACTGAGAGGGGGGAGGGGAGGGGAATGTGAATCGATATTTTAAAACTCACTTAAACCTTTCAATTTCTTATTTATATTTTTCTATGCTATTGTCATTAAGTAAACTAGCGTATTCATGCAATTATGATGAAGGAAAACAACGTATATCCAGTTAGCTAACTTTTCATATATTTCATCATTTGTTCTACGTTAACCAATATGTCATTACCTCATTAGCCTTTAATTGAACAATAAACATGAGAAGTAAGAACAGAATAAACCATCACACATAAGCAACACATCAACACATGAGGACACTGGGATTTTTAGGTCGAAACCCAATGTGGGAGAAAACCACTGTTGTCGTTGTCTCTGTCTTCATCTTTTATTATAAAGGAAAACATCTTACAATCTTGTATTGGCATAGATTCATACTAGTACACCGGCACCCACCTACCTGCAAAAGGATACAACCTTCACTCGTTCTCTAGCACCTACTAGAAGGGAGCCCCAACCCCTAATCTCACTTACCGACACCTACCTAAAGGGAGCTCCAATACCCTGATCATATTTACCAGCTACCACTGGATAGAAGCTTCAAATTCCTCACTGAAGGCTCCAACCCTTAGCACCTCTGTGGACCACGTTTCATAATATTTTATACTAGATCCACCTGACCCAAAACATCAAACCTGTAGGCCACTTTTCATCATATTTTCATACTCGACCCACTACCATTATTTAATCCCAATAGCAAATAAAAAAACTGAAACCAATCGATGTATCAAATCACTTAATCATTGAACCAATTAGATTATTGAATTACTACCATTTCTTATAATTGAATCAAACCAAAACATAATAGATATAAACCATCAGATACATCAATATACTAAGCCAAGCACTGTTACCCATCACATAATCCAATTGTTGCTACTCCAAAAACCTGATCAACCATATGTCAGAATATATACGCTAATGTTCTACATCATGTCTGTGTATCTATGTGCTTCTCATTAAGAGGATTTGCATACAAATCTCAAAACATTGAACAACTGAGTCTAAATGACTATCACACTGAATCAATCATTGAACTCATCACAGATCACTAAACCAGATACAGATCATCACATATTAGCATCATCCCTTTTCAACATATCATTCCATAGACAATTCAACCCATCCAACACTATCAAACATAGATTATAATAAGAGACAATTCATCGACAAACAACAAAAAACATAACAAAACTAATCAAACATCATTAACATCTCATACTGCAAAACCCTAGGAGATGTATGTGACTTATAATGCACTTCCACGTATGTAAAAACTTATCATTCACCACACTTTCATACAAATACGTCCATACTACAGAATATATACACGACTAGTCATAAGAAAAACCGCGTATGTACGCAACTTCTTAGTGTCAAACCCGCGTACAAATCTGTAATCACTTAGACATACCTTCGTTGCACAATACAACATCTACCAAATCCAAATATCAACATTAGAAATTATTACGGACACACATCATAATATCATCATCACAAATCTATCAAACCATAAACAATTTATTCAATATGCGATCATTTCAACTCTATTAGATCTGATCCATCTCCATGCTCCTTCGTGCACTCCTATTTTAGGTCAAGTCATTCATAAATAATCCATCATATGAACACCCTAACTCT
Source organism: Pinus taeda (assembly GCA_000404065.3). Lineage (NCBI taxonomy): Eukaryota > Viridiplantae > Streptophyta > Pinopsida > Pinales > Pinaceae > Pinus > Pinus taeda. The sequence continues at coordinate 174,193 of APFE031062261.1, read as the reverse complement.
TGATCTCCATGTACTTATATAGTATAAGCCTTAGCCAATACCTTAGGCCAATCCCTTAGTAATGTCGATGGTATTCTTTGACTTGATCAAATATCCATCGTTGCACTCATTACTATGGGCCAATACCATAGTAAAGACCCCTAGTATTCATAATATTGTGGTGCGGAAAATGTACATGACTTCTCTTCATCATACCTGCATGTGTATGTGACTTTTATCCACAAGACCCATGTATACTTTCTTAAACTTCATCTTTATCATTCCTTTGTCTCTGAATTGATATTCCTTTGTCTCTGAATTGATATTCCTTTGTCTATTCTCTCTGTCATACTGCATAACCATCATGTTGACATATTTATCGAGTAGGTTTCCATCAAGGAAAACACATTAGTAATAATGCCAACAATGTCCCCCTTTGGACTTTATGGAAATCACTTTGGTGTTTGGTCACCATCACCTATAAATAGTTGCAAAAACATTTATGAGAATACCAAGCTTCTCTCCAAGAATTCTTCTCCAAAAACAAATATACTCTCCCCCTTTGACATCAAGGGAAAAGGGCTAATCAATGTTGAATGAAGTCTTCTTGCTCCCTTTGTAGAGAGGATCATTGTAGGTTTGATCTACTGAATATGAACATTGACCATGCTCCACCTGAGCATATGCTAAATCTCCAAGAAGATTTTAAAGGAAGTACATGACTCTATGACTCAACTAAATATGACCTTTCCTATCACCAAGGACTCACACTTACATCAATCACCCAACATAGCGGGGTTACATATTTGACTCAACATTACATCAAATGCCCAAAATGGGATTACATACATAATTGACTTGACCCCCAATAGTCCAAACATGATTGATTTTACAAGTATTGTGTCATGGGTCTTTACATCAAGAGACATGAATGACATTTATGATCAAAACCAAAGACAAGGACCTCCACCATGTGGTAGCAAGACCATAATAGTCATCATAGGATCTTGCAACATAGATAACAACAATATGGATAACAACATGCACAACCTCATCATCAATATGAAAGATAAGACAATGTATCTTCAATATCATCAACCTGCGACCAAGTATGCAACATTATCAAATTGTAGAAACAACATAAGATTTTTCTGTAGAGATATGTTATCAACTCATCCCCATGACCTCATCAAGGTCAACTTTCTCTTTCCCTTTTTAGAAGGAGACTCAATCCACGTACATCAAAGACATATATATCTTTTGCAACACAACAACATATCTCTTCATGCATCAACAACATATGTGAGAACCAAGAATATCATCATAAAGTAATATAGGACAATGTAGCATCAATAAACATAACCATGTGACCAAATATTTCAAGCATCAATCAACATCACCATGTGACCAAATATTTCAAGCATCAATCTATGACTAAATATGTAATGTCTCCAAGCATTGCCCAACAGTTGTAGCATTAGTATACCCATAACCATTCTCTTATCTTCATGTAACCTACATTCTACTCATAGGTAGCAATACCATATATAGCATAACATCACCATGTAATATATGTGAGAACCCAGAACAACACTATAGGCATCATCCATAACTGCACCATATGCAACCGATGCATCATTGAAGATATAATGACAGAAGCACATAAGTAGTGAGTGAAACTCATCATAATCAACCTATGTCAATAAGGACCATGGTATGCATATCTTCTTCATGTGGAATTAAATCCACTAAGTGCAACTATAACCAACATCCAAGACTTCATCACCATTAATGACATAATAGTAGCATATGTAACTTCAACAACATCTACACATCATCATGCAACAAGGAATTCTCAACAAATCATAATGCCAACAATGCCCCATTAGAAGCATAATAGATGCTCCCCTAAACTTGTGCTAGCTATTCACTGTCAGGTCTGATCATATCCATCTTCATCAATCCATAAATCTATCAAAAGAACCAAAGCAGTAACATCATATTGTAGCAACTCACAAACCATCATAAGATAATACTATTTCTAAGTAGTATTTGAGCATCAACAAACTATAACCAAAAAATTTCAAAGCCAAATAATGACTAACTGAAGCTATCATAACGTCTCCCTGAGTCTATCCCATAGTTTCTTTATCTCAAATAATCATACGCGACTATCTAGACCAAAACTCACATATATACACAAATTTCCTTTATGAGATATGCATACAGAAAGCAAAATGCTAAAATTTCATAGCCACAACTCCCCCTGATGCTGTACTGTATGTTCTTATTTCACTGTTACTACATCAGATGCATTGTTAGTAATATAAGTAACATGACTATGAAATCAATATGGGAATCATCATCAAGATATACATATGTATAGTTCCCCCTGAGATTATACATCACTGATCCTGAGGACCTGATAATCATCTCCTCCTCTTCATGAGGTCATGTTCCTCACATTACTTTTGCAGACACTATGAGAAGTATACTTTCAAGAATAATGTAATATATTAGAGATCATCTTCTTTTACTTTGAGTTTGGATCCTCCTCATTTCTGTGAGAATTCAGTTCTTTAAACACGTATAATTTGTATGGACTTATGTATCCTCTTGTTATGACTTTTCTAGTTCTTCATCCATAAATTACATTTGCTTGATGTAAAAAAAAATATTTTCTTTATTTTCCATTTGACCTACACATAGAATACTCTGCTTTAGCCATTAAAGTAATAAAGTATTAGCTTCTCCTCTATGTTTATTAAGTCTGACTCTGCCTTTTCCCAAAACGTTTGCTGGAGCACTATTTCCAGGAATAACCTTACCATCTTGGTTTTTCCTGAGGACTCCATCTTACTCTTATCTCCAGTCATGTGATGAGAGCATCCGTTGCCTATGTACCATTCATCTTCATCTTCAAATGAGCAGAGAGCAAGACCACAACTTATATGCTATTCTTATTTCTACTTATTATGAGAAATGTTGGTGGATCCATCTTTCTTAGGTATTTTGACATTATCTAATTGCCTTCCATGTTATATTTGGCGATTTATTATTTTGTTCCTACATTATTTCGCTACATTCCCAAATTTGTTACAAGCATAACATCTAATATGACCAAAAAAGGGAGAAGAGGAATCATAATATTTCTGTCTCATATTCCTTCAAATGCAATCAATATCTTTGTGACCAAATATGTTGCAAGAAAAACAATATCCCTTAAAGAAACTTGCGTACCTAAGATTTGATGATCTTCGAGTGAAGCAACTATTTTCTTGAGATCGAAACAATCTTCTTCTAGAATTGGATACAATATGTCCATGATTATGACATATAAAACATTCAAAATTATTTATCAAAGTAGAGAAGAGATTAAAGTCTCTACTATTTGGAGCAATGATTTCTTTTGAAAATCTGTCTTCTTTGAATGTTGATCTGGTTGACTTGTCCCTTTGAAAAGAAATTCAAATTTCATAGTGTTATCTTTCAAGATCCTTGTACAAGTATTTGAACTAGATTCTTCTTTTACATTTTCATGAAAACTAAGACCAGATTTAATGGCAGGAGACCTTTGAATACTAAGAATATTATCCAAAATCTTAGTACTATCTTGAAATCTCAAATGTTTAACCTGTTCTTCTAATTTACCTTTTAGAATATTTACCTCACCCTCCATTCTTTGGTATTGCTCTTCCTTTTCTAGATACTGCTTCTTCATTCCTTCTTCAACCTTTCTTCATTCTTCCACTTGCTCCTTTAATTTGAGAATCTCTTCCTTCATCCCATTCTCTTGTTCTTCAAATGCTTGAAGTAGCTTTTCACTTCACTTGTCTAATTTTTAAATATTTTCCCTTAGAGAGATGACCTTAGCTTCAAGACCTTCACAATATTGTTTAGATTCTACAACAACATTTACTAATTTAATATGATCCCTGTTATCATATGCCTGCAAATTATTTTTAAGATTAATAATGTTTTTCAAAGCAAGATCAAGTTTTCTTCTAACCTGTCTTCTTCTAAATCAGTAACTCCATTTGACATAACAAAGGTTGTTTTATCATCATGTTCATCTTTTGACACATTAGAAATAAGGTTATCTGATAGTTCTTTTGATGAACAACCTTCCTTTGGTTTTTCTTCATGGGTTTCCCTATAGCTTATCCCATACTTCCTTTGCAGTTGCATAATGCATAACCCTATTTTATGTTGAATTAGGTATGCTATTAATGATGTCACTTAATGCCTTAATGTTATTTTTCACTTCTTCAACTGATGGAGGAATTTTGGTGAAGCCATTGCATACTAAATACCAAACATCAAGGTTCATTATATTATGCTTCAATTTTTTTTTCCATTGTTGGTAATTATCATTTCTTAGCATAGGTACACCTTCATTGTCCATTGTTTCTAACTTGCCTTGTTCTTATACTTATAGGGCCATAATTTTTTAATTTGTTTTCTCTTTAGAGTGCTTACTTTCACTTTTACCCATGAGTGCAAGTTTAGTTGAGTCACTTTCATCTTCACTATCATCATTGCTATATAGACAAGGAAATGGACCAAAATTAGAACAAAAACCCATACTTGATAATTCGTTGTTACCATCTTCTTCATTCTTAATCAATAGAAAGCAGGGTGTTCCCAAAGATGAATATTTTCTGACATTTGTAACTGTCACTACATCTAATATATCACTATCACTACCATAGTTTTTTGACTCCCTCCCTCTAGTTATCCTCTTCTTTCCCATCATCCTTGATCTAGTCTAAGTGGTTAAGCTTTAACTAAAGTGACCTTCTCTGATACCAATTGTTGGGAAAAATCTGAGGTGGGGGAGGTGAATCAATATTTTAAAACTCACTTAAACCTTTCAATTTCTTATTCAGATTTATGTATGATAATGTCATTAAGTAAACTAGTGTATGTATACAACTATGATGAAAGAAAACAACGTATATTTAGTTAGCTAACTTTCCAAATATTTCATCATTTATTCTACTTTAACTAGTATGTAATTACTTCATTAGCCTTTAATTGAATAGTAATCATGAGCAATAAGAACATAATAAAACATCACACATAAGCAACACATAAACACATGAGGACACAAGGATTTTTAGGTGGAAACTCAATTTGGGAGAAAGCCATCATTGTCATCGTCTCTGTCTTCATCTTTTATTATAAAGGAAAACATGTTAAAATAATGTACTAGCACCAACTCATACCAATATGCAGGCACCCACCTGCAGAAGGCTACAACCTTCACTCATTCTCCAACACCCACTAGAAGGGAGCTCCAACCCCTTGATCTCATTTATCGACACCCACCGAAAGAGAGCTCCAACCCCCTGATCAGATTCACCAACTACCACTGGATGGAAGCTTTAACTTCCTCACTAAAGGCTCTGACCCTTAGCACCTTTGTGGACCACGTTTCATAATATTTCATACTGGATCCACTTGATGCAAGACATCAAGCCTGTAGGCCACTTTTCATCATATTTTCAGACTAAACCCACTACCATTAGTTAAGCCCAATACCAAATAAAAATATTGAAACCAATCACTTTATCAAATCACTTAATCACTGAATTTCTACCATTTCTTACAACTGAATCAAACCAAACCATAACAAATATAAACCATTAGATACATCAATACACTAAGCCAAGCATTGTTACACATAAAAAAATCCAATTTTTTCTATTGCAAAACCCTGATCAAACAAATGTCAAAATATATACACTTTTCTTATATGTCATAGCCGTGTATGTACGTGCTTCTCCTACATACATATCTCAAAAATACTGAAAATTTGAGTCTAAATCACTATCATGCTAAACCAATCACTAATCTCATCATGGATTACTGAACTGGATACATATCATCACATAGTAGCATCATCTCTAGTCAACATATCATTCCATAGACAAGTCAACCCATCCATCACTATCAAACAAAAATTATCATAAGAGAGACTTCATCAAAAAACAATAGAAAACATAACAGAATTGATCAGACATCATTAACAACTCACACTGCAAAACCCTAGTAGATGTATGCGACTCTTATAAAGAACTTCCGCATATGTACACGCTTATCATCCACCACACCTATGTACAGATTTTTCCATATTGTAAAATATATACACGACTATTCAGAAGAAAAGTCACGTATGTATGTGAATTATTAGTGTCAAACCCACATACATATCTCTAATCACTAAGACATTCCTTCGCTACAAAATACAACATCTTTCAAACCAAAATCTCAGCATACAAAACTATTACAGATACACATCATAATATCATCATCACAAATCTATCAAACCATAAACAATTTATTCAATATGTGATCATTTCAGATCTATTAGATATTATCCATATCCATGCTCCTAGGTGCACTCCTATTTTAAATCAATTCATTCAGAAATAATCCATCATATGCACACCCTAACACTTAATCTCCATCTCCTTATATAGTATAATCCTTAGCCAATAACTTAGGCCAATCCCTTAGTAATTCATCATATGCACACCCTAACACTTAATCTCCATCTCCTTATATAGTATAATTCTTAGCCAATAACTTAGGCCAATCCCTTAGTAATTCTGATAGTATTCTTTGACGAGATTAAATATCCATTTTCATGCTCATTAATATGGGCCAATACCATGGTAAAGACCCCTATTATTCATAATACCATGGTGTGGAAACTTTACGTGACTTCTCTTCATCATACTTGCGTATGCACACAAATTTTCTTCACAAGACCCACATATTCTTTCCTAAACTTCACTTTATCATTCCTTTGTCTCTGAACTGATATTCCTTTGTCCAATCTCTCTATCATACTACATAACCATCTTGTTGACATCTTTATCAAGTAGGTTTCCATCAAGAAAAAGACATTAGTCATAATGCCAATAAGTGGCTTTTGTATGAAGAGATGGATTAATATGTGTTAATCAATGAATGCCTACATCAAAATGTTTTGGCTATTCAAGCTTGTAGTTACCCATAACCCACGAAGGGTAAAAATTTGTATGTGTATGTACATTATATAAATATACATGTGTTTTTGTAGGTTGCAGGCCACATGGCTAAGTATTTATAGAAAGCTCAGAAGATCTAATATAATTACTTATATGCATATGCATAAGGAGACACACACACACACGCACACACACATATATATACACACACAATGGATAAAGCTTGTGGTTGAGTTTCGACTAATCTTAGGAGGGATAACTCGAATGGGCTTGTATACTTATTACATGTATATAAAGCCACACACACTTAGAGCCAAGGTAAAGACCTATTTCCTTCACACTAATAATTTATAACGCACGCAGAGCTGGAAACTTTAAGTTCGAAGCATATGATTTTGGAAGGAAATGGATTCAACCCTCTCAATCCTTTGAACAAGCATGGCGATCAGGCACTTAAACAAGGAGAAATTTGGGTCATTGAAGAGTTGAATGCTTATAGATGCATGCATGTCCTGGAGGTTTTACCCTAGAGGCTCTAGGTGGCACTGTGCAAAACCACCCGAATTTTATCTATGGGAGGACGTGGCAAGGTGGGCCAGTGGACACATTGTATCAACATAGGGAAACATCGTAGGTTGATTGTATCATCTGAAATTTTTAAAGGGGCTAGGTTAAGGATTGGGCAAGTCGGACGATAAATGTTACTCAACATGAGTTTGTGCATGACTAGAGGAGAAACAATGATCTAGTTAAGTGGGACCCTTGCTGAGTGGCCATGTGTAAGTTGGGTATGTTTTGCGGTCGTAGGAAAGGGCTCCTATCTAAACCACGTTAGTATTTTTGCTTGAGTAGGTCAATTGTTGACTATATAGGGACCTTGCCCATACATATGGATTCATACATGGTGGTAAAATAACCACATGAGTGTCATGCTAGAGATTGTGTGTGTGCCACATGGTGGCCACTGATGATGTGGAAGGATCTTAATGGGCATATCTTTGAATGACCATATCTTTTGATCTATAAGTCAGATCAAGGTAAAATTTATATCATTGCAGAGGTCTCAATGAGATGAACATGATGGTGTCATCTATTTTGAGTTTATTGAGAGAAAGAAAGAAAGAAAAAATAGACCCCATTTCCTTAATTAAACAATGGAGATTAGGTCAACATAGAAATTTCTTCCTACTAACCTTAGTGAGGGTTGGGGACAGTAGGGGGTATGTTACAGAGACTTTGTACGATTGAATAATACATGCTTGGTATCTTTTATCAAAGTTGATCCTATATGAATTGTCTCTGCATCTTCTCAAAATGACTCATGTGTGAAAGAGAGAAGCTGTGGTAGAAATATTTGATTCTATTATAGATTAAGAGGGAGTTGGTTGTTGAATTTGATATGAAGGATTTTGTGTTTGATGCACTACTATTTGGGACTGGAAGTTTGGAATGATGGACTATAAGTCCAATTTCTACTCCCATGGTGAACAATCTGAGCGATTTTGAGTTTGATAAGTTGGTTGGCAACTTGATGTATTAGGCTAGACATGTGCTTTGCAGTATATACTGAGATATATACATCATACTATGATTTAATATGTATCTCAAATGGTGAGATATAGTTGCAAGATTATATTGATTTCGATTAGGAAGGGAATGATGAAAGACATGAAGAGTACATCTGGAAGTTGCTTCTTCTCTTTCTTGAATGTGTAGGAAGAAGAGGCAGAGTATATTGCAACCAAATTAGTCAAATCACATCGAGATAAAATACCACTACATTCGTGATGTAGTGTAGAAGGGAACAGTGAGGCTCCGATATATTCCTTCTCATGATCAGATAGTTGATATTTTGACAACGTCGTTGTCCCGAGTGAAGTTTTTGTACTTCAGGGACAAGGTGGGACTTGTTGATACCTCTCTTAGTGATGGTGATGTAACAAAGGATGGTCATTCTTCCTAGGCTAAGTGTGTTGACGTAGATTAGGTAGAATGGTCCTCAAGGTCTGATCACTTGAAAGAGTGGGTTCCTTTTATTGTTTCTTCCCTGTCACTCTATAAGAGTGAGTTCCTTTCAGCATTAGGCTTGGTTACTCATTGAGTGAGGCCATATAACACCATGGTCTAGAGTGAGGCCTGTGGAATATGGCCTAGAGTGGAGCCTATGAAGTATAGCCTAGGATGGGGCCTATGGAATTGGGACATAGATGTCCTTTAGGGTTTGACAATGGTGATGGAAAACCTTGTGGAGTGAGGATGTGGATTTCATCTAGGGTTTGACCAATCCTGTGAAGTTGAAATGTGGATGTTTCCTAAGGTTTAACTATGGTGATAGAAAATATTTACTAGTCTATATACAATGAGGTTGAGGCACCTACCATATCATGATGACTAGTTGATATTGATGTTGTACGACAGTTTTAGGTGTACTAGCTTGGATGATGGTACCTAGTGTATATTGATTATGTACCATAGGTTAGGTGTGCTAACCTGGATGATCGTACCTATTGGATATTGATGATGCAAAATAGGTTAGGTGTGCTAACCTAGATAATGGTACTTAGTTGATAATATGATTGTTATAGGTCAAGAGTATGGGCCTAGATGATTATGATGTTGATGTTGTGAGTTGTGAAACCTTATTCTAAGAGAAAATATCTCAACAGAGAACAATTGGATAATCGTTATGAATTCCTCCCTATCTTAGAAGGAGTGTTGAATTTTGTAGTTATGGTCAGTCTTCATAATGTAAAATTTGTACTTTTGAAGATAAAATATAATTATAGAAAAATTATATTTAGCATGTTCTTCATGCTTGTGATAAAAGAGAATTTATTTATTGATTTGTCAAAAGAATATTTTTATAAGGCATGTTCTTCTTGGCCTTTTCAAAAGCGCAAAATTGAATTTTTAAATTTGGATTATAGATACCACAAGATGTCAATTCGGATGACATGTGATCAAATCATCTCGTCCCCAAGATATACTCATTTGAACCTCTTCTAGTGCATATAAATAATTGATTTTTCCTCCCTCCAAAGCCATCATTTGATTCAAACAAAGGACACATAAATCTTTGAATTCAAGTGAAGGAAGAAAAGACTAGAGGGTTGAATAGGAGAAGAGAAGCCAATTGAATAAGTGAAGAAGAAGTTTGAGATTTCTATGAAATAGAAGAGGAGAAGCTAACTAAATTGCAAGTCCGAGATTCTTCTGTGACAATTTGAGATTTCTGTGACATATTCTTGTGACATAGTTTGAGCTTCTTATGAAGAAATCCCTGTGATCTAGCCCAAGATATTGTGGAGTGAAGCTTGACATCAAGTTTGATTTTTTTGTGGAATGAATTTGTGATCAAACCCGCATTGTTTGTGGTGTGACTATGATCTAGTTCAAGATTTTATTTGGAAGAAGAAGGTAGGAAGTCGACCTCCATTACAGACCTTAATCGAGCTACTCAAGGAGGATTTTTATGGACAAATGAAGGAGGTTGGACTTTGATGTGTCTCTAGTCTAACTGAATATTTCTTTAAGAAGAAGGTTGTTTTTTTTCAGCCAAGTAAGTTTTCCCAAGGTAAATCGTGTCTCTCTTGTGCATTGTGATCTCCACTACTTCATTGTCTTTATATGGTTAAATTTATGAATGTGTAATTTCTTAATGATACATTGAAACTTGATAAATAAGCATCTACATCATCGAAAGTAATTATCAAGTTTCATAAATAAGTGCTTATATAATTTGCACTCAAAAAATCAATGCTTAGGCCAAATTAGCTCAAATCCAAGCACTTGTACCACATGTATGCCATGATTTCATCCTCTATGGTTTCATTTTGATGGAGTAAAAGAAGAACATGAGGTTAATATTGGAACATTGAGGCTTAATGTGAAAACTTTCAACCTTCAAGGGCTAATTATCAAGCATACATGTAATATAATCTAATAAATGGCCAATATCCTCCCAATTAAGTTCGTTGCTAGCATTCGTAGCAAGATGGGCAAGCTGAATTCATCAAACAAATAAGGATCCTTCTAAGGTATAAGTTGAAGCAATTAGTGGACAACCAATCCTCCAAGGACTAAAACAACCTATTTAAGATCACTAAAAATGCAAAATTCAAGCATATCAAGCAATTAAGGTAGTTGTTAGAGTGGTTCAAGGTAAAGAAAGGAGGTTGAGTCCTCTTGAAGGAAGGAATGGCCCTCATCAAGCAATGTTAGGGAAGCATGTTGATGAAGAAAATCCCATAAGGGAATTTGAAGTTCAAAAAGTTAATTTTAAGGCCTTTTTTCAAGTAAATTTAAACTCAGTTAGCTAGCCATTTGCAAGAAGAGACATTGAGTTTTGAATTTTGAAGCAAAGAAGGTAAAATAAGAAAAGAAAAAAGTAACAAATTCCTCCCCAAGTCAAGAGAGGGAGGTTAGCATCCAAGGAATGATTGATCATATTGCAAGCAAGATAAGGTCACCAAGTCATACACTCGCCCTAGTAGCTAGCTTTTACTAGGTCATTTTAGGGTCAAATTGAGTCACTCTGCAATGAAGCGAAAGATCAATTTTCAAGCAAGACAACCATGGAGCCACAAGTGGAATGTTTGGTCAATAGAGGTCAAAATATTCCTATTCAACCTCTTTGTTGTAACATGATTACCTATTTTGGGGTTTTATCCAATTCAAAATTTGAAAATCATTTTTCTTAGCCTCCAAGATTTTGTGGATGGCAAGTTAACTATTACTCTAGATGGCAAGTTACCTAAGTTACTTAAGGCCTCAAAATGGCTCTAGAAGTTTTTCACCCCTAATTTTCCAAACTATGACCCCAGTAAAAATGAACTAGCAAGTTGATTCCTCTAATTTTTCCACTCTAAAGCATCAATATAGATGAAAAATAATATAATGATTCAACTTAGATAAGGGTTTTCCTCCTTTGAGGTCTATGCTTCTAACTTTGGTTTTCTTGCCAAAATCTTGATCCAAGTGGATATTGGTGGCCACACGCCTATTCCACTTAGACCTCTAATCAATTTCACCATCTTTCTTGTTTATAGAAGCATTTACTATTTTTAGCAGTTTTTGATTCTTGAAATTCTGAAGTAGTTTTTCCCCCTAAACGACATTTTTGTGAGGTCCATGGTAGGCCTATAACCATAGGCACAGGCACAAAAGTATGGCAAATCCTATATTACTTGGAGAGATAATTCCAACAAGGTATTGTACGCACCAAACATAGATAATATGACCAAGTTACGACCCTAGGAAGTTGGCTGCCCAACTAACCCCAACGAGGCCCATAAATTGTTAGCGTTCCATCTCCTGGGATTAGGGTTTTGGGTTTTTAGGATTTTCCCTTGTTGTTTAACAATAAAAATGCCCTTGAGCCTCATTGTAGCATAGTGCAAAGGCATGTAGTCGCCACATCTCTTCTTAGAGGTAAGCTACCATCGCCCGAGCTAGTTTATTTCCATTTCTGTATGTAAGCATATTTTAGTTCTTTGATATTAATGAAATAAAGTTTTATTTCTGCTGCATCTTTGTATTTATGTGTATATTTGTATTTTTTTGCATTCCTACATAAGGTCGGATTAGTGGTATTAGAGGGGTCTGCTCTTTCTCTATTTTTCTTTGCATGTCCCCAACGAGGTCAGGGAAGAAGGAGTTAGGGCTTGAACTGGTTGAACCTTTGCAAGACCAACCTCACAAAACTCGATGAAATTCCATGGCAAAAGAAAAGAAAGACGATGGGGCAAGAGATCCTTCCAAAATATTTCTTGAGGAAGTCTGAAGCGACAAAGGAACACGATGATAGATAAATTTGCCCAGATCTTTCAGTAGCTACCCACAGGCGACACATCTTCATCCAACAACCACTCTAGAGGAGCCACTCCTTTTAAGGTACAAGTTAACTTTGGCATTCCCATATTTGAATGTCAGATAGATGCAAACATCGTAAATAGATGGTTAAATCTGTTGGAAGGATATTTTTCAGTTCATGACTTTTCCAATCAAGAAAATATTACTTTTGCGCTCATAAAATTTGCCCCACATGTCAAGGATTGGTGGGAAACCCACTGTGAACAAAAGGACGAGAGGGAATCCTCACTATTTTCAGCCGCACCCACTTGGAATTCTTTTTGAGACGCCATCAAGGAAAAATATTACCCTGTCAATAGTTATGAAGATAAATACATAAAGTGGACCATGCTACAACAAGGAAGGGACCAAGATGTGCAAGAGCTCACAAATTGTTTCCATATCCTTCGCACGAAGTTAGGTATCAAGGGTTCTGAGTGGCATTTGGTACTCAAATACCACGACAATCTACACAAGTACATCCAGGATGAGATGGATTTCCTGGAAATATCATCACTTTGCGCCACCTATCAATACGCTATCAAGATCGAGAAAAAATTTAAATAGAAGAAGAAATACTTTGGATTTGCGAACCTAAACCAAGAGAAAGGCACCCCCAAAACACAAAACAAAGGAAAAAGCCAAGGTGGGGCAACCCAAGACAACCCACTAAAGTTGTAGCAAAGAACAACACCAAAAATACAAATAGGGACACAGGGAAATGGTGTGATTTCCATAAGAGCCCCAACCACAACACAAGTGAGTGTCGAGCTTGTTACCCACCATTTTTTGGGTGATATCCCTATGAGAAATTTTTTCTCCATGATGGTCATCAATTGGTAGCCCCTGGGAGCCACCAACTAGCTTGATGTGCCATTTCTTCGCCACCTGAGCCATCGATGTGGTCCCTCACCCATTCATCATGATTTTATGTTTGAAGGTGGGCCTCCCAAACCTAAAGGTATGCCTTGTTATTTGGTAATTGAGATTCTAGTTTATTTATCATGGAGACTTTGGGCATGAATTAATGAGGGGATTCAGTGGAAAGAATGGTCTAAGTTTGTTCTCTTGTCCCCTAGGTCTCTTTTGGGATGTTAACCTTGCACCCTAGTCCCACGGGATCTCTTTTACTAGCCTATTGGTTTTAGGGATGGTACTACATGGGAAACCCTAATTTTAGTTGTGTGGTCCCACTCCCCAATTCACATATATTACTCCCATTCTACTCATTACACCCCCAATCATCTCTCATCCCACCTGGGTCCACATTCCTCTACTGGATCCACATAGGGTCAACCACCCCCTCCCCTTGCCTTACATCTTGGGTCACGCCTAGAATGATGCCCGAAGATTGATGCAGTTAAAAGAAAAAGAAAAAGCATAATTGGCCACATTCATAAGGAAATTGAAACACCAAATGCAAAAGATGGTAGGGCAAAATTTGTGACATGAGCTTTGCCCCATTTAATGGTCATCACCCTGGTTCCTACATGGCCTTTGATGAGCCTCTATCATTCAAGAATCCATGATTGTCTCAACCCCTGGTGGGCGATGAGGTGCCCCACCTTATAAGGGTGTATCCACTGCTATACTTTAAACATCATGCTCTCATTACCTAGAGCCCCGAGAAGTTAACCAAAGAAAATAACTAAAAGGAAAAATGCATATGAAGAAGGGTGGAAAAATCAAGGCCGAGTTAACTCACACACCACAATTTCTCCCTCCTACAAAGTATTTACCCACGTGTGGGCTTTCATTTTATTAGCTACCCTTGTACCATGGCATGTGATCTAGGTTTCCCCCTTTCATTCCCTACTCCATTCAATCATTATGCCACATGCTACCACCATTTGAAGGACGTACTACAGACATACTACCCTGTTTAGAAGTAGAAACCACCTAATAGGATGCCTCGTAAACCCTATTTGGAGCTGGGAGACATTAGCACATGCCAAAGCCCACTATGAAAGGTCATGCCATTATGAAGTGTTCATTTTTAACCATGTTTTATAAACTTTTTTACTTTATTTCTCTAATGACTTGGTGTTTTGGAAGGCACAGGGATGCATTAGATCTTATGCAAGATTGAAGATGGTCTCCATTTGGGTTTGGTCTCACTACACGGGGTTTTGACCCCAGAGATCTACTTTCGTAGATGTAAGGTGTGTGTAGAGAGCCATGGGCCTCAATAGTAGCAAAAAACACTCCATGGATCCCCACATCCATTCAGATATTTCTCATTATTCTCTTATTGGATGAGGAAGATGCACCTGATCCATCATGCCCAACTGGCCCCAAAGTTGCTCTATACACTTAAATGGTGATCCAGGACTTGAAAGATGATGTGGCATCACCTAAACCATCACCCTCGCCCTTAAAGGAAATATACAAGCATATTTGATTTGTTTGGAGACCCATAAGGACACTTGTGTACCCCCACATGTCATTTGGAGGACCACAGGTTGTTACAAGGGTCAAACACCTTGTCCACTGCTTTTGGGAGTTCAACTACACATTATGGCACATATGGACTCCATTAGGCCTCCTCCAAGGCCCAACAACATGCACTATTAATTATTCGAACTCTTCAGAGGCTTATTCTTTTCTTTATGGGCTAGTTTGGTGGGCTTGTCACTAAAAGTCAGTTATTTTGCACATTATTTTATTGTAGGGGCTAATATAGGCCTAAATAGATAAATCAAACTCATTAGAAGTGTATAAATACAAGTGATATGAATTCATTTTATCATCATCACTAGGTTGGACTCATATCTCTTTAGAGAACTTATCTATCCTTCTTAGTGGACAAAATTTTGGAGCATGGAATGAATTTTGATGTTTGGATCATTTTCTCGTCTTGGAGCTTCTTGTTTGGAAATTTTTTTATGGTTGGATATAATCGAATAAATGTAAGTGAAATTTTAATGCTATTCTTTTTTCTATTTTTGTCACATACATTGTTGATGGGATTTCACTATTCTAGGGCTAATTTATTGCATCTATTATTACGAAGTTGTGGAAATTGTATTTGTAGATAGTGATGCTTCATGTATGGGCTATGTATGATCAGTGAATGTTCCTAGGGATATTTCATGGTTGAAATTTATCTTGATAAGCCATCTATTTTTCAAATGAAGTATAATGTCTTTGAAGTTTCTCTCCTTTTCCCTAGTGCTAAGTGAAGTTGCCTTTAAGGCCTCCTTGACCAAGAAAATCAAATATGAATTCATAATCACTATTGACTCCAATCTCCCCAAAGGATTAGGCATTGTTCTACCATAGGTCATCACTCTAAAATTTATTTTTCTTCACCTTCTCCTCTTCTTTCCAGGTCTAGCCCCATAGGTCACCTAGGGCATCTAATATCTCACAATATAGCCATCCATTAAATACTTCTATTTTTGGTCCACAACTGCACTAGTGTGTTCTCAAGAAGCATGCAAAATTTCATGACATTTCGACAGTGGGATCTTGAGATATCGCAAGCCCTAGCTTGGAGACCAATTCTCGCCCTTGGTTTCCCATAGGCTAAAAACCTCACTAGGATCCTTGCATTGCCTTTCATTGAAAATTCATTCCTTGATCACTTTCCCATCCCTAATTAGGTCAAGCATATCATTGTTTACTAAATACTATCCCCTAGACCTGACCTAGGTCCACTTGGTCCTGTATGGTCCCATATCTTACCAAAGTCAACTCTTCAAAATCCACTTGGGAAACAAACTTCCACAAGAATTTTAGCATTTAGGAAGCTCCTCTACAAGTCATAGTCCCTAAGACAAGCCCTCAAATCCCTACTCCCATATCCCATAGGATCATGTACCTTGCTTAAGAAGCAAGCAAGTTCCACTCTTGAGTCTCTCCTAGGAAAGGGTTATTGAGATCACTTCATATCCATCTTAGTTGATCTATCCTTCATAAGTGATTCTCTATATATCAGGTCTCCTCCCATCAGTGAAAGTCTGTAAAGAGTAGGAATCTTTAGATGTGGTGAAAATTGGCTTTAGCTTCATTGTTTCTCTTGACCTAACAAGTGTCCCTCTAGGACTCCCTGCTAGTTTGAGTAGTAACATTTTGGCATTGTTGCTAGGGACATGAAATTGTGTTTTGTGACCCATATGACACATTTACATATAATTATTGGCGACTCCATTGGAAGAATGAATCTCTAGTTCTTCATTGAACATTAAGGTCGATGCTTGTAGGGTGAAGCAAGCATTTTTCTAGGCATATTTAAAATCACCCTAGAAATTCTTACAAAATCTACATGTATACCCAAAGTAGGGTGTATTTCTTTGATGATTTTCCCGCTTTGGACATCACTAGCATCCTTAGGCTCCCCAATCATGTCACAGGAAGGATGGTACATGGGGTGGCCCATGTTTGATGGTGACCCAAGCTCCACAATTAACCATGTGGAAAGATTTAATGCATATACTTCCAAGGAGAAAGTGGTCCACCAGGATGTCCTTATGTTGTTATTCTTTAGTTCTCTCTATGGTCATAACTCATGGTTGCAAAATCATAAACCTAGGAGCATCTCATCTATTGAGGAGTTCGTTGATGGCTTTGTCAGGCATTTTCAAGTATGCCCCAGATTGAGAATCGAAGAGCAAGGATTCATTGAGCATCATCAAGACCTTGAGAATCTAAGAAATGAATGGGAAGATGAGTCCTCCTTGGGTCCACATGATGAAATATTGATTTTGAGAACACATGCGTTGGGAAGGATGATTCCATGGAAAGTGAAGTTGAGACTAACCTTACCTTCCTCAAGGATATTCTCTCGATGAGTCTCCTTTTGAGAACCTTGAAGAAGGTGACCCCATTAACCCCTTGGAAGATGACATTGAAGATTACTTCCACATTGAAAATGAGAGATAGGAAATTGTTGGTCCTCAATTTGATTGTGCTCCAATTTATGACACTGCTAAGGAAGACGAGGTTGATAGTGGTATCCTCTTTATCTTAAGCATTATTTATGATGACATATCGAACAATACCCTTAAGAAGAAGGGTCATTATTTTCCCTTACATGAAAAGGATGATTTTGAGGAGAAAAAACCCGTTGAATATAATACTTCACCCTCCCATTTTCCTTATCCTTTTGTTCATCACTTCAAGTCTTCCATAAGTGATTCCCTCGCCCCTTTTCAAATGATCCCAAATGACCATGAGACCTTCCCCATTTTGAGTATAGTGTCAAGGAAGAACCCCTCATTGACTATGCTTTATCTCCTTTGACACACCCTCAAGATCATGATCAATTTATAATCCCCCCTCTTTGGTATGATCATCATGGGTGACCTACTTATGTTTTTCCATCTCATCAATCTCCCTTGCCTACTAATCATAATCCTATAGAGGCCATAAAATATGACATAAATGATAAATACCATAATATAAATAATATGCTCGAGTTTTCCATCTATCAAAAGTTTATGAGCCTAATCATTGACATATCTATATTTTGGCTAGAAGAGAGGATCTCATGGACTAGATTACATCCTTTTCTTTCCTCTTCTTACATGATCATCAATGTGTGGGCATCCTATTTTCCTACCTCCCACCAGCCTTATCATCCATATGATTTTTCCCACATTCTCTTTGGAATTTTCTACATGAGTAATCATATAGGCCGACATATTTATATTGATTTGATGATATGTTGGTTGCACTGACTTTACGATTACACTAAGTATTAGTTTTATACCATATGCATGTTAGGGTAGGATGCATTGCATGCTGATTTTTGCATTAGAACTAATGACACATGATATTTCTCATGGTAGATTAGCTGCATTTAGATTAAAATTTTCATATTTTTATTTTTTTGTTGATTTTACAACCTAACACTAAGCATGGGTGATCATAAGACACCATAAAAACATGTTTTCTTGTGGGTTTAGTCTTTGATATGGGCAGGTAACAAGTCTATGGTAACCAAGATATTGTTGGTGTTCTTATGACCTCCCGTTCAAGTAGCTTTTCCCACTATTCTGAGAGATCATGTCCCAGTTGGAGCCAGATGTTACCCACCATTTTATGGGTTATATCTGTAGGAGAAAAATTTTCTCCATGATGGTCCTCAGTTGGTAGTCCCTCATAGCCACCAACTGGCTTGATGTGCCATTTCTTCGCCACCAAAGCCATCGATGAGGTCCCTTACCCATCTATCATGATCATATGTTTGAAGGTGGGCCTCCCAAACCTAAAGGTATGCCTTGTTATTTGGTAATTGAGTATTCTAATTTATTTATCATGGAAACTTTGGGCATGGATTAATGGGTGGATTCTGCAGAAAGAGTAGTCTAGGTCTATGCTCTTGTCCCCTAGGTCTCTTTTGGGATGTTAACCTTGCACACTAGTCCCATGGGATCCCTTTTACTAACCTATTGGTTTTAGGGATGGTACTACATGAGAAACCCTAATTTTGGTTGCGTGGTCCTGCTTCCCGATTCACATGTATTACTTCCCCTCTACTCATTACACCACCAATCATCTCTCCTCCCACCTAGGTCCACATTCCTCCATTGGGTCCACATAGGGTCAGCCACCCCGTCCCCTTGCCTTACATATTTAGTCGAGCCTAGAATGATGCTCGAAGGTTGATGTAACAAAAAGAAAAAGAAAAATCATAATTGGCCACATTCAACAGGAAATTGTACCACAAAATGTAAAATATGGCTAAGAAAAAAGCATTTAGCATGTGGGAAAAATCCATGACATGAGCTCTACCCCATGCCATGGCCATCGGTCTGGTTCCTATATGGCCTTTGATGAGCCTCATTTATCATTCAGGAACTCATGATTGTCCCAACCCCGGGTGAGCGATGAACTACCCCACCTTATAAGGGGGTATCCGCTGCTATATTTTACGCATCATGCTCTCATTACTTAGAGCCCCAAGCAGTTAACCAAATAAGACCATTAAAAGACAAAATGCATATGAAGTAGGGTGGAAAAAGCAAGGTCGGGATAACTCATGCACCACAATTTCTCCCTCCTACACATTATCTATCCAAGTTTGGGCTTCCCTTTTATTAGCTACCCTTGTACCATGTCATGTGATCCAAGTTGCCCCCTTTCATTCCCTACTCCATTCCATCATTATGCCACGTGCCACCACCATTTGAAGGATGTACCACACACATACTACACCCTTTAGTGGTAGAAACCACTTAATAGAGTGTCTGGTTAACCCTATTTGGAGTTGGGAGACACTAGCACATGTCAAAGCCCACTATGGAAGGGCATGCAATTATGAATTTCTCACTTGTTATCCATGGTTTATGAACTATTTTACATGATTTTTTTTAATGACTTGGTGTGCTGGAAGGCACAGAAATGCATTGGATCTTATGCAGGAGTACAGGTGGTTTCCATTTGGGTTTGGTTTCCATGGGCCTCCACAATAATAGACAACACTCTATGGATCCCCACAGCCATTCCAAGATTTCTTGTGGTTCACTTTTTGGATGAGGAAGATGCACCTGATCCATCATGCCCTGCTAGCTCTAGAGATGCTCTATACATTTGGAATATGATCTAGGACTTGCACAATGATGTGGCATCACCTACACCATCATCCTAGCCCTTGTAGATGATCTACAAGCATCTTTGATTTTGTTTGGAGACCCATGAGGACACTTGTGTGACCCCACATGGCATTTGGAGCACCTAAGGTTATTAGAAGGGGCCAACCCCTTGTCCACTGCTTTTGGGAGTTCAAATACACATTATGGCACATATGGACTCCATTAGGGCTCCTCCAAGGCCCAACAACATGCACTATTCATTATTCAACCTCTTGAGAGGCTTATTCTTTTGTTTATGAGCTATTTTGGTTTGCTTGTCACCAAGAGTTAGTTATTTTGCACATTATATTATTGTAGGGGCTAATGTAGGCCTAATTAGCTAAATAAAACTCATTAGAAGTGTATAAATACAAGTGATGTGAATTCATTTTATCATCATCACTTGGTTGGACTTGTATCTCTTTAGAGAAATTCATTATCCTTCTTGGTGGACGAAATTTTTTGTTTGGATCATTTTCTTGTATTGGAGCTTCTTCTTTGGAATTTTTTTTATCTTTAGTTATACTCTAATACATGTAAGTGAAATTTTAATGCTATTTTTTTCTCTATTTTTGTTACATACATTGTTCTTGGGATTTCGCTATTCTAGGGTTAATTTGTTGCATCTATTATTACGAAGTTGTAGAAATTTATTTCTAGATAGTGATGCTTCATGTATGGGCCATGTATGATGAGTAAATTTTCATAGGGATATTTCATGGATTAAATTTCTTTATAAGCCATCTATTTTGCAAAACGAAGTATAAAGTCTTTGAAGTTTCTCTCCTTTTCCCTAGTTCTTAGTGAAGTTTCCTTTATAAGGTGAAGCAAACATTTTTCTAGGCATCTTTAAAATCATCTTGGAGATTCTTACAAAATCTACATGTATACCTGAAGTAGGGTGTATTTCTTTGATGATTTTCCCTCTTTGGACATCGCTAGCATCCTTAGGCTCCCCAATCATGTCACAGAAAGGATGGTACGTGGGGTACTCGTGTTTGATGGTGACCCAAGCTCCACAATTGACCATGTGGAAAGATTTAATGCACATACTTCTAAGGAGAAAGTAGTCCACCAGGATGTCCTTATGTTGTTATTCTTTAGTTCTCTCTATGGTCATAACTCATGGTTGCAAAATCATAAACCTAGGAGCATCTCATCTATTGAGTTCATTGATGGCTTTGTTATGCATTTTCAAGTATGCCCCACATTGAGAATTGAAGAGCAAGGCTTCATTGAGCATCATCAAGACCTTGAGAATCTATGTGATGAATGGGAAGATGAGTCCTCCTTGGGTCCACATGATGAAAAATATTGATTTTGAGAACACGTGTTGGGAAGGATGATTCCATGGAAAGTGAAGTTGAGACTAACCTTACTTCCTCAAGGATATTTCTCTCGATGAATCTCCTTCTGAGAACCTTGAAGAAGGTGACCCCATTAGCCCCTTGGAAGATGACATTGAAGATTACTTCCACATTGAAAATGAGAAATAGGAAATTGTTGGTCCTCAATTTGTTTGTGCTCCAATTTATGACACTGCTAAGGAAGAGGAGGTTGATAGTGGTATCCTCTTTATCTTAGGCATTATTTATGATGACATGTCGAACAATACCCTTAAGAAGAAGGGTCATTATTTTCCCTTACATGAAAAGGATGATTTTGAGGAGAAAAAACCCGTTGAATATAATACTTCACCCTCCCCTTTTCCTTATCCGTTTGTTCATCACTTCAAGTATTCCATAAGTGATTCCCTTGCCACTTTTCAAATGATCCCAAATGACCATGAGCCCTTCCCCCTTTTGAGTATAGTGTCAAGGAAGAACCCCTCATTGACTATGCTTTATCTCCTTTGACACACCCTCAAGATCATGATCAATTTATAATCCCCCATCTTTGGTATGATCATCATGGGCAACCTACTTATGTTTTTCCATCTCATCAGTCTCCCTTGCCTACTAATAATAATCATATAGAGGGCATAAAATATGACATAAATGATAAAGACCATAATAGAAATAATATGCTTGAGGTTGCCATCTATCAAAATTTTATGAGCCTAATCATTGATATATCTATATTTTGGCTAGAAGAGAGGATCTCATGGACTAGATTACATCCTTTTCTTTCCTCTTCTCACGTGATCGTCAATGTGTGGGCATCCTGTTTTCCTACCTCCCACCGGCCTTATCATCCATGTGATTTTGTCCACATTCTCTTTGGAATTTTCTACATGAGTAATCATATAGGCCGACATATTTATATTGATTTGATGATATGTTGGTTGTGTTAGATACCTATACCAATAGGTTTCATATTTCATGATTGGAGGTCAAAGGTCCAAATATGCTCTGCTTTGATGATGCAAAGGTCACATATTTCCTCAGAAAAGACTAATGCCTGCTTCAGTTTCTACATGAACTTACTTTTGATGGATGGCCCAACAGTCTAATCTGGACCATGCCATGCTTTCAATTTATTTGTTGTAGAATAGAGAATGATATCTGTCCAAACTGTTTAATCTTGGCAGATCATTAGATAGGTAGAGAAACAAAGGTTCCCAACTGTCTAATCTGGGACCTTGGGAGGAATAAGGGTTGCATTAGATAGGAAATGAAAGAAAAAGCCAATGAAAAGAAAAGGCATTCAAAGGGTTTGCAAGTCTAAGTGCACCCTCCAAGAAGGAACAAAAAATGCTAGGAAATCTAGTTGGGTAGGTAGCTGGGGTTGCAGAAATAGTGCATCTTCCAAGGTCAAAGTTGCTGAAATATCCTCAGGGAGAAAAGCACTGGAGCATGACTAACTCCCCTGTTCCTCATTTGTAAAATTCTCCTTACTAATTCCCCTTCCCAGGTAGCACAAGGCTTAAGAATTTCAAATGTTTAACATTCCTATGGCTTGGAAAAGCCACATTTCTTGTGCAAAATTTTTCATTTTGAACTACTCCTTGTTTATGTGTTTTCTCCATATTAACTACTAACTCTATTACTTAGCTCCCTATCCCCCATTTCTCCTACTATTATAAACACCACGGTGTATAAACCCCAAAATGATTATAAATATCCTCCCCTGGTGCTATAGCCATATGTTCTGATCAAAGGAATCAAAATGACACCTGGTCACTTTGATGAACCTCCCAGGTTTCTCCTCTCATTCCACCTTATCTTGCTCATTAAACCCTCATTGTGCAAAGAAAATCCTATGGGAAACCCCTTTTTACCCATAACCCTTCTGAAAAAATCAAAAAACCCCTTTTTTCTTCCTCCGCACTCAAACCCACTGTCCTAAGGTTTAAAAAATAAATTTTGAATTAAATAGGCGCAGGCGGAAAACCCGACAAAACCCAAAAACCTATAGTTTTTACCCTCCCCGCGCTCGTTTATTAAACTCATTATTTAATTCCCGGCGGGTCCCCCACTGAATTAACCCACCGGCGCATCCCGATCACCGCCAGCCGTTGGATCTCCCGCCCCTCCATCCAACGGTGGGCGGTTGATCCGCCCACAGACATGCTCGAGCTTTGACGGCCGGGGGATTGGCGGTATCACTGCCGTACCCCCGCCACGCGTCAAACGCGGAGAGTGTTCGCTGCCCCCCCCCTCCAAACCACTTACCTCTCAGGGGGCTGCCGGGGAAACCGCTTACCGCCTTATCCCATACCACCCTGCCGCCACGTCACCCCTCCGCCATCGTGACGTCACTCCATATCCCGCCACCCTGGTACACCCACGTCACCTCACTCCTTCGTGCCCCCGCGCCCAGTGACCCTCCACGTAGCGCTGCCACCGCATCAGCCCGCCACCCTGCCATGCCACCTGGGCGTCCACGTCACCTGCCACGTCACCCTCTCCGTACCTCGGACCCACCATGACGTCAGCATGACGTCATCACAAAAAAGCGCCAAATCACCCAAAAATGCATAAAAAGGCCAAAAACTGTCATTTTCCCATGTTTGCTGCCGATTAACCTGGAGCTCAACTGAAGGCGAATTTTGACTTCCAACGGTCGAAATCCAAAAGTCATCCGCCACAACTGTTGCTGCGTCCACTGCCAACTCAACCATACCCAATTCAACCTGTTCGACCGCTGCAACTGCTCGTCCGCCATCAAAACAGGTATTTCGCCTCCGGCGCCCTCTTGCCTTCTCAATTGTCCACACAAACCTGTTTTCTGTTCAAGTATTATCATAATTCGAGCAATCCCGGGGTAATTCGCCATTAAAGCTGCTTGTGAAGCCTCTGTAGAACCCTGTACCCGGACAATTGCCAGTCAAAACCCCAAGCAATGGAAGCTTTAGCTGTTCTGGAAGCCTTACCCCTCAACCCACCCAACAGAGACCTAGAAGCCATACCTTTGGTGGATGATGATGCTCTCATCACTGACTTTGTGGCACCAAGAGACCATTTGAAGACCTACTGTCAGCTAAGAAATACTCATTCGGCCGGCAGCGACCGGTATGGCATATGGCAGCCCAATTTGCCTGCTTATTTTCTGCCTTCTGTCAATGTATTCCCAGAGATTATCCATCTGTGTGCAGAGAATTATGACCAGGACCTCAGGGCCGTGAAGTCTCCATCAGGGACCGTCCTCTTTTACATTACTCCAGAATCCATTGACCAGATGCTTAATTTCAGTCCGAA